>JARBWK010000002.1:27200227-27405615 GCA_030556195.1 Anolis apletophallus
GGAGCTTCCGGCTTTGTTCTCGCAAAGAAATCCAAGCCAACACAAAAGCATCAACTCAGTCACTTCTGCCCAGTGCTCTGCTTTTGCGGAGGGAGGAGGGAGGCAGTGGAAGAAGCCACACAGATCTATAAAACGTATCGGGAAGCTAAAGCAGCCCTGAGCAGGAGCTGGAGCCATGCTGAGTCGAGGCTCCTGAAGGCTTCCTCAAGGCGGGCCTGGCCCTGGCATTCGGCAGAGCCCTTCCTTTGCCTCGGGAGGATCTTTGGGGAGGAAATAGGGAGAAAGAGCTGCTAGGAGGGGGAAGAGTTCTAATTTCCCACAGCACACCTGATGATCGCTCACAGCACACTGGTTGGGAAACACTGGCTTAGATGGCTAGAGTTTTCCCTATTATGATGAGCTATATTATAGGTATTTCTGTGGGCCCTTCCACACAGAATACCACAAAATATCAAGGCAGAAAATCCCACATTATCTGAGTGCGGACACAACCCAACTCAAAGCCTTTATATTCTGGTATATAGGACTGTGTGGAACGATCCTGTATGAGTTAGCATATGAAAGTATTATGCAAATCTCCCCTCTCTCTTTTTTAGTTCCACGTGGTTAGATTTGGTTAGTACTTGGATGGTATACTAGGTGTTGTGGGGTTGCATATGTATCTAGCTGATGGTGTTAGAGGGTAGGCTGTCTTTCCACAGTGACTAAGCATGTTGCTGCTATTTTTGACATTGTTTGGAAGTTTTCTGATTAAGGTGTTTCCATCTCATCTTAGGGCCCTTCCACAGGCAAAAAATCCCATAGTATCTGCCATATATTCCAGTTCAAAGCAGATAATGTGGGATTTTATCCAGCTGTGTGGAAGGGGCCTTAGACTGAGCAGTGATAATGGTGATGGTTATCTTCCACCACCAAGTAAATAGAACATGGGATTGCGCTGTCCAGTGTCTTCCACAGAAATTGATGAAAATTTCCAAATGATGGCAATGTTATGTTACTGTGAAAAGTATTACTTGCTTGTGTGTTTTCTTTTCAAATGAAAATGCATTGAAGAAATTTTGTTTTCTTGCGTTGCAGCAAGCTAGATAATACTGTGATATAACTCACAGAAAAAAGAAACCAGCAACACAGTGGGGTTTGAGGGTAGGGGGAGAGAATAATTAACATCAACACTGCATGGCCCATTTTGTTTGTCAAGGAGTAGTCATTATAGCCTTTCTTCAGTACTGCTGCCACCACCCATGGATGCATAAACACAGATACACACATTCAACTTCCCTACTATTCAAATTGGAAGATGGGAAACCAGAGGTGGCAATTCTAGTACTCCTCAAGTAAAGTCAAGAAATAATCAAATCCAGCAAAATAAATCAACCCTATTACTACTAATACTACTACTACTACTACTACTACTATTTTCCACTTTTATCTGGATTGAGGTGCAGTATGTAGTATTCTGCCCCAGATTCATCCCATTAGCATCACTCCTATTTGTAATATACTGGACTGAAATTGTATTCATAACCACACATTTCCCCTGTCAAAGTTCAAATTGGCATTTCTTTTTTTCCATTTTCCTCTGGGCTGGTACTCCCTCCCCAATTGAGCCCAGCCAAAAAATCAATGGTGAGGAAGTAAATCAGGCTACCACCTCAACACTGATTACATGGTAGACATCTGGTTGTGGCTGAAGCCTTTGGCTGCCTGAAACCCTGAGCCGCAAGAATAATTTTTTAAAAAAAATATTAGTGAGGGAACCAATATTTTCATCACTGATCTCACAGTTGGGCCTGGCTGTCAAGTGGGAAGCAGCCCCCAAAAAGAGGGGGAAATGTTTGTTTTTTCTTGGGACTGCCAGCACTGCCTTTCCAGGGAAGCACCATTTTTTCATTGTCTTCCTCAGGCCTGTCCCCACTCCCCAGCAATGAGCTCAGCAATGCTCTTTATTAATAAAAGAATAAATTAAATCAATAGTATTGATGTTAAGCACATTTTATTTATTTACTATACTTTCACCCCGCTCTTCTCATCCTGAAGGGGACTCAGAGTGGCTTACAGTTTGGCCACTTCAGTGCCACATTGCAAAACACAGTGTATAAATACATCATATTAGACAGTAAACAGATAAAACATATAAATACATTAAAACTGTCAACAACATAAGCCTAAACCTGTGGTCGTCCTCCATGCTGCTGCATGTTCCATATTGTACTTTTGTCCTATTCCCTGAACGCTTGGTTCCACAGCCAGGACTTAACTTTTTTCCTTAAAATCAGGAGGGAGAAGGCCAATCTAATGTCATTGCGGAGGGAGTTCCATAGCCAAGGGGCCACCACTGAAAAGGCCCTATCTCTTGTCCCCATCAGTCGCAAAGGGGGTGAGACTGAGAGCAGAGCCTTCCCAGCAGATCTTAATGCTCTAGCTGTTCATAGGGAGAGAGATGTTTAGACAGGTAAGTTGGGCCAGAGTTGCTTAGAGCTTTATAGGCTAAAGCCACCATTTTGAATTGTGCTCGGTAGCACACTGGCAGCCAGTGAAGGTGGCATAACAGGGGTTTCTATGCTCCCTGTACATTGCTCCAGTGAGCCATCTCGCTGCTGCCTGTTGGACTACTTGGAGCTTCAAAGGCAACCCCATGTAGAGTGTGTTGCAGAAGTCTTTTCAAGATGTAACAAGAGCATGGATCACAGTGTTCAAGTCTGGCTTCTCAAGCTACAGGTGCAACTGGCACACAAGTTTTAATTGTGTGAAAGCAGCCCTGGCCATCCCTGAAACCTGGAGTTCCAGGCTCAGCCATGAATCCAGGACAACTCCCAAGCTGCGAACCTGTGCCTTCAGGGGGCGTGTAACCCTGTCCAGCACAGGCTGTAACCCTATACCCTGGACAGCCTCTTTAGAGGCAGGCGTAAAGGAGTGATAGAGTTGGACATCATTCATATATTCCATGAGGTAGCAGTGAACACTTACAAACATAGCAATGCTTGCCACATGGAGTATGTTACCTACAATTTGTCACATCCACCCACCACTGATGCTGCACATTGGGGGAAAAAACATTTTTTCCTGAAAACTGCAAAGTAAGAAGTGAGTTTTCAAAAATCCAATTAAAGCCCAAAAAGGGGCTTTCACTTTTTAAATAGTTATATATTATGTCCCTCAGCATGGGGGCAAAGGTGGGTTTGGATTTTTTTTGCTAGTGTGGATGAAACCCATTTCAGTCTCTCCACTCTTTCCATGCCCTCCAACTGTACCAGCTTGGCAGGAATACTCCTGTCATCCCCTGATTAATCTTCTGTCATCCCACTTTTTCAGCTGCTTTTTAAATGTCACAGTTTCTCCATCCATTTTCCACTTTCCCCCTTTGTTTCTGATTTACCTCAAAAGCTGTTCTCTCCATTGGCGCCCCCTTGCAGTGGGGGAGAGGCTTGCGTACCCTAGTGAAGTTGTGAGCTATGCTGGCGGTGGCATAATAGCCGGCGGTAGGGCCTCCCATACCAGACAGGTCACAACCGAAGGGTCTGACAAAGAGTGTCAATGGGCAGGATGGGCTCTCTAGCCTTTTGGCAACCATCCTAAGAGAAGGAAAACTCTGATTTCAAACCCGGGCAGATGGTGCTCGTCTAACCCTGTAAGGTCAACCATCTAAGAGAAGGAAACTCAAACCAAACCTACGACCTGAGGACCTCGCTGCCACCGTCCAAGCTTGCTAGGCCCTGGCAGATGAACCTTTGGTTTAAAGGGTGAGGCCAGTTCTGTGCACGCTGCGCTCCACCAGAAAAATCCATTGCACAGGCTCGAAGGACACATCCAACTTCCGAAAAAGCCCTGTAGCGATAGGCGAGGGACGAAACGGTAGGTGTAAAGATGCACTGGAAGCCGCAGACCCAACCCTGCATGCAGGCGGTTCAGGACTTTGGTCGCTCGAGACTGACCCGGGAGATGACAGTCTTGTTCGGCAGCATCCTGAATGACCAAGCAACCTTTTTTAAGGAGAGCACTGCTTGCTCCGTATGGAGAGGGGCCTAGAAAAGGTGGCCTAACGAAAGCTCATCCCCCGTCTACCTGGTTGGCTAGCCGCGGCCAGCGGGCATCTTCCGATGCGGTCGAACAAAGACAAAGAAACAAAGGCCAACACCTGCCTGCAAAGGTGCAAATAGACTGACACTTGCATGCTGGAACATCAGAACCATGCAAGATTCTGCAGATAGTGGACGTCCTGAGCGTCGTTCTGCTCTAATAGCCCATGAACTATCACGGCTTAACATTGACATCGCTGCTCTTAGTGAAGTTCGTCTCCATGAGGAAGGCAGCCTTAAAGAACACGGTGCCGGCTACACACTCTACTGGTCTGGCAAACCCAAAACTGAGAAACATCTTTCAGGAGTAGGCTTTATGATTAAAAACTCCATCGCCTCTAAACTCGAGACGTTGCCGACAGGTCACTCTGATCGCATTATCTCCTTACGCCTCCCACATGCTGTTCTCTTCAGTATATATGCCCCAACTATGCAAGCTGACCCTGTGGAGAAAGACAAATTCTACTCAGACCTACGCCACCTCATACAAAAGGTCCCTGCAGAAGATAAAATCATTATCCTTGGTGATTTCAATGCCAGAGTAGGAAAAACTTTGAAGCCTGGAAAGGTGTATTAGGCAAGCACGGTGTTGGAAACTGTAATGATAATGGGCGCCTTCTGCTAGAGTTTTGTGCAGAACAGCAGCTGACTATTACAAACACCATCTTTCAGCAGAAAGATAGCTTGAAGACCACCTGGATGCATCCCGATCCAAGCAGTGGCACCTCATTGACTATGTTTTAGTGCGCCAGAGAAACATTCGTGATGTCCGTCATACTCGAGTGATGCCCAGTGCAGAATGTCAAACAGACCATCGCCTTGTAAGATGTAAACTAAATCTACACCTTAAGCTCAAACCTAAGAGGGGTGGCATCTTAAAGAGGAGACTCCAAGTCAACAGTCTTCAACAGGCTGTTGTGAGAGACAACTTCTAGGTAAATCTGCAAGCAAAACTTGAAGTCCACCCTACAGATTCTTCTCCTACAGCGCTCTGGCAACACATCAAAAACAGTATCCTGCAGTCTGCTGAAGAATCCCTAGGATTCTCCCTTAAGAAAAACCAAGACTGGTTTGATGAAAACAACCAAGAGATCCAGGAGCTGTTGGCAAAGAAGAGAACCACTCACCAGGCATTCCTCGCCCAGCCATCTTGCCATGTAAGAAAAGCAGCCTTTCGTCTCGCATGTAGTAAACTCCAACAAAAACTCAGAGACATCCAGAACAAGTGGTGGATTGATTTATCAGAAAAGACACAACGCTGTGCAGATCTCGGTGATCACAGAGGTTTTATGAAGCTCTCAAAGCAGTGTTTGGACCTACTTATCAGGTCCAAAGCCCCTTATACAGTACAGATGGTCAAACACTAATTACTGATAAAACCTCCATCCTGAACCGATGGGCTGAACATTTTCAGGGTCTCTTTAATGCCAGCCGAGTAGTCCAAGGTTCAGCTATCCAACACATGATACAACAACCAATGAAAAATGAACTGGACACAGCTCCCACTCTGGAAGAGACCATTGAGGCCATACAGCAGTTGAAAAATGGCAAGGCAGCCGGGATCGATGGAATCCCACCTGAAGCTTGGAAACAGGGAGGTCATGTACTGCATGCTAAATTCCACGAGCTCCTTGTGAGTTGCTGGGAAAAAGGTGAACTGCCATCAGATCTCCGAGATGCAGTTATCATCACCCTGTATAAGAAAAAGGGAACAAAATCCGATTGCTCAAACTATCGAGGTATAACACTGCTCTCCATTGCTGGAAAAATCCTTGCAAGGATACTCCTGAACAGATTAGTTCCGGCTATTGCAGAAGAACTTCTCCCTGAAAGCCAATGCGGCTTCAGAGCAAATAGGAGCACCACAAATATGGTTTTTGCCCTTAGACAACTGCAAGAGAAATGTAGAGAGCAGAACAGAGGACTCTATGTAACATTTGTCGACCTCACCAAAGCCTTCGACACTGTGAGCAGGAAAGGTCTGTGGCAGATCCTGGAACGTCTAGGATGTCCCCCAAGTTCCTCAAAATGATTGTCCTGTTACATGAGGGCCAGCACGGTCAAGTCAGATATGGCGATGCTCTCTCGGAGCCCTTTCTCATAACTAATGGAGTGAAACAAGGTTGTGTTCTTGCACCAACCCTATTTACAATCTTCTTCAGCATGATGCTCCAAAGGGCTATGGCAGACCTACAAGAAGAAGACGGCATATATATACGCTATCGTACTGATGGTAGCTTGTTCAACTTAAGCCGTCTGAGGGCTCGCACTAAGACTCTAAACTATCTAGTCCGTGAGCTACTTTTTGCTGACGATGCTGCCCTTGTCGCACATTCAGAAGCAGCCCTGCAGCGCTCTCACATCCTGCTTTGCAACAGCTGCAGAGCTGTTTGGGCTGGAAGTCAGCCTGAAGAAAACAGAAGTCCTCTACCAGCCCGCACCACAGGAAGAACACCACCATCCTCACGTCAGCATAGGCACATCTGTGCTTAAGTCCGTTCAGCAGTTCACCTACCTGGGAAGCATCATCTCTTCAGACGCCAAGATTGACAAAGAGATAGATCACAGATTATCAAAGGCATATAGTGCATTCGGAAGGCTTCACAAAAGAGTCTGGAGCAACAAGCACCTGAGACAAAGCACCAAAATCAGTGTGTACAGAGCTATCATACTGTCCATTCTCCTCTATGGGTCTGAAACATGGGTCACCTATCGCCAACACCTACGACTCCTCGAGCGCTTTCATCAGCGCTGTCTTCGCACAATCCTAAATATACACTGGACCGACTATGTGACGAATGTTGCTGTCCTTGAGCAAGCAGGGATCACCAGCATTGAGGCCATGCGATTGAGAACACTGCTGCGCTGGGCAGGACACGTCTCTAGGATGGAGGACCACTGCCTCCCAAAGATACTACTCTACGGTGAACTCGCCACGGGTCAGCGCAAGAGAGGCGCCCCCAAAGAGATATAAGGACTCCCTGAAACAACATCTCAGGCTCGGCCAGATTGATCACCAACAATGGTCCACCCTGGCCTCACATCGGGAGGCATGGAGAAGCACTATCCACAATGCTGCGGCCTCTTTCGAGAAGACACGCCGAATGGGTCTCGAAGAGAAACGACAACGCAGAAAGAACCGCAACTTGGAAAAACATCACCCAAGGAGACTTTCTGCTGCGCTTTCTGCAACCGAACTTGCCTATCTCAGATTGGCCTTTTTAGTCATCAACGCGCTTGTAAAAAGCGTGGGATGAGTCCTTCCTGAATCTTCGTTCACGAAGTAATGCCGAGAGACCTCAAAAGCTGTAAATGGAGTTCAAAGTGCAGAAGTAGTTTGTATTCAATTAACTCTGCAGAGCAGAGGTTAGAGGAAGAGATGGAATCTTGCCTTTCTCTTTACAATCAGGCAAAAGGAATATCTCCTGTCTTATGTGATCTTCATCAATATCCTTTGATGTCTTAAAACATTGTGTTTTTTAAAATACGTTACAACTTTACCCTTGGTTCGCTTCTGATACGATAAAAAGTGTGGTGTTAAACAGTTATAACTTTGCAGTGTGGGAAAGACCCTAGAGATGGATTCTAGTATTGTCATTGAACAAAACCAGCTTGTATCTTTGAGAATTATACACTATTCATGTGACTAATGTTGCTGTCCTTGAGCAAGCAGGGACCATGAGGCCATGCTATTGAGAACACAGCTGCGCTGGGCAGGGCACATCTCTAGGATGGAGGACCACCGCCTCCCAAAGATACTACTCTACGGTGAACTCGCCACGGGTCAGCGCAAGAGAGGCGCCCCCCAAAAGAGATATAAGGACTCCCTGAAACAACATCTCAGGCTTGGCCAGATTGATCACCAACAATGGTCCACCCTGGCCTCACATCGGGAGGCATGGAGAAGCACTATCCACAATGCTGCGGCCTCTTTCGAGAAGACACGCCGAATGGGTCTCGAAAAGAAACGACAACGCAGAAAGAACCGCAACTTGGAAAAAACATCACCCAAGGAGACTTTCTGCTGCGCTTTCTGCAACCGAACTTGCCTATCTCAGATTGGCCTTTTTAGTCATCAACGCGCTTGTAAAGCGTGGGATGAGTCCTTCCTGAATCTTCGTCGAAGTAATGCCGAGAGACCTCAAAAGCTGTAAATGGAGTTCAAAGTGCAGAAGTAGTTTGTATTCAATTAACTCTGCAGAGCAGAGGTTAGAGGAAGAGATGGAATCTTGCCTGTCTCTTTACAATCAGGCAAAGGAATATCTCCTGTCTTATGTGATCTTCATCAATATCCTTTGATGTCTTAAAACATTGTGTTTTTAAAAATACGTTACAACTTTACCCTTGGTTCGCTTCTGATACGATAAAAAGTGTGGTGTTAAACAGTTATAACTTTGCAGTGTGGGAAAGACCCTAGAGATGGATTCTAGTGTTGTCATTGAACAAAACCAGCTTGTATCTTTGAGAATTATACACTATTCATGTGAGGAATGTTGCTGTCCTTGAGCAAGCAGGGACCATGAGGCCATGCTATTGAGAACACAGCTGCGCTGGGCAGGGCACATCTCTAGGATGGAGGACCACCGCCTCCCAAAGATAATACTCTATGGTGAACTCACCACAGGTCAGCACAAGAGAGGCGCCCCCAAAAAGAGATATAAGGACTCCCTGAAACAACACCTCAGGCTCGGCCAGATTGATCACCAACATGCCTCACATCGGGAGGCATGGAGATGCACTATCCACAATGCTGTGGCCTCTTTCGAGAAGACATGTCAAATGGGTCTCGAAGAGAAACGACAACGCAGAAAGAACTGCAACTTGGAAACAACATCACCCAAGGAGACTTTCTGCTGTGCTTTCTGCAACTGAACTTGCCAATCTCAGATTGGCCTTTTAGTCATCAATGCGCTTGTAAAAAGCGTGGGATGAGTCCTTTCTAAGAATCTTCATTCGCGAAGTAATGCCGAGAGAGAGATACACTATTCAACAATTGCAATTGCTTGTGGCTTCTCATTCAGACATAGACAGAGCACATTTTCCCTGTTGAAAATTAAATGGATTTGTGAATTGCAACACTAGGATCTGATTAATGTTTGCAAAATACAGCAAGCTATGCAGCCTGCTAGAAGACTTTATGTGACTGGAAGTTTGCCTTTCCAGAGCTGATTCCATGAAAACAGAAGAATCTGAACCCTGGTTTGACAAACCAAAATTGGAGAGAGTGAATGGAAGATCTAGCTGCCCTACTTAAGAGCCCCTCTGACTAGCCTAGCTATGTGCCAGGACTACAGGTTATCCAGCTCTGCAGTAGCAAGAGAACATAAGCAATACTTTGTACATATATCTTTATCTATGTCTGTAGACTAGAGATGGGAATTGTGAAACCCTTCAGAGGTAGCTATAACTCTCAGCAGCCTGTACTATGACAATGCTGGGGGATATTTGGATTTCTAGTCCAACAATGTTTGGAGGGCCACATCCCTGCTGTGGACTATTTCCACATGTTCAGAGAATATTCACAGTTGAGACATTAATAAGCAGAAGGCAGAAGGATTTTACCAAAATGTGCTAAAGGAACCACTGGGTAGCACTGAAATGGTGCATTGGTAAGACTCCTGTTTGAGTTTTTAAAATGGTATTTTCAGTGTATATACAGCTTGACCAGTGTTCCTGTAACCTTGTGTGCTGTCTCAGCCCTCCGTACATCACTTTGTTGCCCTTCGTTTGATAATGTTTCTATGGTAACCAGGTCAAGAAGCAGCCAGGCACAATTATGTGCAATGATGCGGGAGAGAGAGAGAGAGACATTATGGTAAAGCCGCTGTGCGCTGATTTCAGTTTTTCCAGTCTCTTGGCAACTCCACTACGCAACAGATGAGAATGAATGCCTTTTGCATGTTTCAACCAACCAATTTCACAAGAAGTAACCATGGAACATCTGAAGAAGAGGTACCTTATTTAAGCCTATCACTGATCATAACCCTAGAAGAGTTCTAATGGATCAAAGCAAAGGCCAACTTGACTAACATGCTGTTTAAACAGTGGCCATTCAACTGCTTATGCAAAGCCACAAAGCAGAGCATGAATGTAAGGTTCTGTTCTGCGCATCCTCCTCTTATATCTAAGTTAGTAGCTGTTACAACATTTTGAGATACTCGATTCCATCAGTCAACTATATGTTCTTTGAAGCAGAGCATCCTCTTACATACATTCGCTACTGTGGATGAACCCAGATGGCAGTATTATGGAAGAAGAAGAAATGTTTCTCCCTGTCCTTTTTCATAGTGTGAAATATTACATAACACTACAAACTGAATTCAGCTACCATAATTTAGTCATAGTCTCTCAGACTTAGAGAAAGGCAAAAACACCCCTTCTGAACACATCTTCTCAAGGAACCCCATGTTAGATGTGCCTTGGATCACCATAATCAGAAACAACTCAGGGCAGATCCAGACAGGCCTTTATCCCAGGAGAATCCATGTTTGAAAAAAGTGGATTTTCCTGGGGGCATGTCCACACCTACCCCAGAAAGCGCGTGCTTTCTGGAGTGGATGTCCAGACATTCTCTAGGGACTAGCCCAAGAGAATGTCTGGAGACCCTTCCCCAAAGCTCTCAGATCCCTTAGAAAAGTTAAATAAACTTACTCGGCCTCCAGTGCACTCTTGCAGCAGCTCTCCCAGTGTGTAGAAATGATGTGCCAGGAAGGGGGGAGCAATTTTTCCTCCCCTCTTGCTCTCCTGGCACATTATTTCTATGTGCTGGGATTGCTGCTATCAGGGGCGGTCCTACAAGATAGGCCAAGTAGGCGGCCGCCTAGGACGCCATCTGGGAAGGGGGCACCATCCTGGCCACATGGGGCACCATCCTGGCCCTGCCGATGTTCCTCAGACAGTGCTGCAGCTGCCTGCTTTTTGACCCTGGCCTTGTGTGCTCCGACGCCGCTTCTGGGCACGTGCGGAGGTTTTCACGCAGGCGCAGTTGCTCCGGAGCTGAATTTGGCGCAGGAGCAACTGCACATCTTGTGAAAACCTCCGCGCATGCCCAGTAGCTCCCTTGCGCAGAAGCCTGTAAGCAAAGCACTCCCTATCAGGCAGGCAGGGAGTGCTTCCCCTCTCCCTTTGTCTCCCCCGCGCGTGCACGTTTGCAGGGAAGGAGAAAAGAATCAGTGAAGGAAGTGTAAGTGAAGGAATGAATGAAGGGCTTTCCTCCTCCTCCTCCTCTGTGACCTCTTCTCTCCCTCCTTCCTTTCTTCGGCTCTATTTCTGTCTAGACCTGAGGGGCCTGAGGCTATGAGGAGTTGTGGGAGTTGGAGGCCAAAACACTTAGAAGGAGGGCGGGCCCAAGTTTGCCCAGGCCACGCTGCCTGTATTCGACCACATTTGAACATTTTGGCTGTTTTTCTATTTACATTTACATTGGGATCCTAATTTTGGACTTATGGGAGACTCCTATGAATTATGAGACGGGTGTTAGGTAATATATTCTGATTTTGATGCATTTGCATTGCATTTCTTGTTGATTATTATACAGTTCTGCTTAATATTGTCATACAATATAATACAAATACAATATAACAATAGAATGATGATATATTTTATATTACATGTAATATTACAAACAATATTGCAGTATAGTGGTATTGTACAAAATAGTAATATGTAATATTTTATTTTACTTTATTTTGGGTTATATTTGAGTTTTATAGGAGTAATGAAAATATTTAGTAGAGGATAATTTTATTTAAATAAATAATTTTATTATTTTATAATAATAATATAATAGAATGTTACATTATATTATAATGTCAATATATTATAATATAATTATATTGTAATGTAGTATAATATAATTATGATATAATATAGTACCTATGAGTATGGTATAATATATTGTATATACATTGATACAATATAATACTACTAATGGTATTGTGATATTATAATTGTATATTTGTTTTACATGGGGGGCGGCAAAATAATGTTTTTTGGGGGGGGGCACCAAAATAATGTTCGCCTACCATTTAAAATTACCTTAGACCACCCCTGGCTGCTATAAGAGTGCACTGGGGGCCAGGTAAGTTTATTTTACTTTTCTAAGGGGTCTGAGGGATTGGGAGGAGGAGAATGAGAATTCCCACAGTTTACTGGTCTTATTTAGCTCGATAAACTGTGGGAATACTGTCTGGACTGCAGTAGAGCTGGAGTCCAGCAGTGATCAGCAGCTCCCTCTGCCATACCCTATGGAAAGAGCAGCTACTTAGCCTGCTGACCAAATGCAAGTGACTTTTGAGCAGGCTGTGGCAGAGTTAATTGTTCCTGCTTTTGCGGGTTTAAGAAAAGTCTCTATTGAGAAGATCATTGAGGCATGCTGAGAAGATAGCCAGCATCAGGTAACACCTGTGAATTTAGGATTTAAGGAACTGAAGATCGTTACCTGGTTGCTCACTGCAACATCAGTGCTTGAGCCAAGACCTTGGATTCTTCATCTCTTGTGTTCCCTGAAACCTGGACTCCTCTTGGACATCAGCTTTGGACTTTGCCTCAACCTTGTATCTTGGATACTTCTTGGCTCTTGATCCTGGAACGGACATTTGGATTTCTGTCTTATGTATTCCTGTGATTGTTTGGAATCTCTGTAAACTCATTAGCTCAATCTTGTACTATTTATTTATGCTCTGCTTATGTCTCATAACTAAATCAAAAGCCAGACCAAATTGGATCTAAACAACCTATTCCATCCAGTGAAAGGGATATTGGTGACTGGCATAGTGCTTTCTATTATGGTAAGATTCAGGAATGGTTTTTCCCCAGTAGCAGCCTTAATATATATCCTCTTTTAAGCAGGGTGGAAACCTGCCATGCTGCTGTGAGGCATTCGCTATTTGCCTTAGCTGTTTAGCCAGTCTCCTTCTGGTCTGTTTGATAAACCAGCGAGGACAAGGATCCATTAAATTTAAGCTGGCTCTCACCTCTCCAAAGATACTATTCATATCCTCAGGTTACACAAATTAATACATATCCAATAACATTAGAAGCCAATGTTACATTCACTGGACTTTCACCAATTACAGCATGCACATTATAAATCCAAGTGATTTTGGCTGCAGTATTGTGCAAATTCTTCACATTGGGCTATTGAGTGGTCTGTGTTCTGCTCTTTTGAGGCAGAATGTAGAAAGTTCCTAATTACTCAGTACTGCTCCATTAGATGACACTGTGCAGATGCAATGATGTAAGATCTCTGAAGTAGATAATTTTATTTACATTTTTAGACTTAGGAAGCAACAGTTCTATAATTTGTTAATGCAGAATATTACTCTAGGCAAGGAGTGATAGACATGTTCTAGTGCTTTTTATCAGTACCCTTATAAACATAAGACTCTTGAAAGGTTTCTGTGTTCCTGATGTTCATCCATGATTATGTATAATTAAAAAAAACTGTACAAGCTAATCATCATTTGGACAACATTTGAGAGGTCCCTGACTTTGCAGTATGACGGAATGGTGCATATCAGTATATAAACACTTGAACCTGTAGAGGTATTAAACGATCGACTCTGACAAAAGAAACATAAAGTGATATCCAACAATTTTCCCTTGAAGACACTTTGAGTCCATTCTCTTTATCTACTTTGGCTTAAATTTTGGAGAGGGGGAAATGCCAAGTGATGGCATATTTACTCTGCAGATTGGCAAATCTCCACTCTACCTTTCAAGAGTGTGTCAATTTCTGCATGGGTGGCATGTGTAGACCTTTGTCACCTCCCTTGTTCTTTATGTGAATGTACATTACTTTCACAGTTCCAGAGGCAGGGGGTGACTACAAAAAAGGCCCTCTCTCTCTCGTCCCCAATAGCAGGGTTTGGGATGGTGGCGGGACCAAGAGGAGGGCCTAGTAGTTGAAGCCTGTCTAAGGGCATGTCTACACTGGCACAGAAACCTAGACTCACTGAGAATGCATGCTGTTTGTCTCCACAAAACACAGTGATATCCAGTAAATATCCCAGGGTTTTAGGATTTTAATCTGACTTTGCTCCACTTTAGGTCAAAAGTATCACAAGGTTTTGTGGCACTGGATAGCTGGAAGAGTTTGTTTTGAACTAATCCCCTGCTGCCATGACCCTTTCTCTATGTTGATTGGCACAAGAATGGAGATGGCTCGTTTTCTGTGTCACTGTTTCTGCTTCCCATTGGCCATGGAGCTCCATTGAAACATCTGGTTGTTGCAGCCACGTCTTCTGAAGACAGAATGGAGCAACAGCAGGATGAAATGAGAACCCAGTAATTCTGATGTGGTCCAAGTCCACCTGGATATGGGTGCCATATTCACTGGATCTGCACTGGAGTAATCTGTCTGGTGTAAACAATAAACATAGCCTAACATCCACTACTATTAATGTTTTTAAAATCCCTTACAGACATGTCTACTTATCACATGTATGAGTTTATGTCAGAACTCTGACCAGATACATGGTAGAAAGGATTTTGCATTCTTTGAAGAAGGAATCCCTGACACCAAGATCCTAGATCCATGATCAGCTTGTGCTTTGCTCTAGTGACTGGACAAATACAGACCTCAATTCCATCTAAAGAGCTGAGAACTCGTCATTCCCTTCACTAAAAATGTCACTTTAGGTTAAGAAGAGCTGTCATTGTTCTGCAATCAACAACCCTGTTGTGTTTGGAGCCATGTGATCAACTGTGTAAAAGTCTATGCTTTTATTATGGATTTGTATTTATCTTGCTTAATTCAGTTATTTCATAATAGAAATATAAGCAAAAACAAAGTGAAAAACAATTACAGAGATAGACTTAACAATAATTAGAGTTTTAAAAAATTAATCAGTAATATCTTGAGCCTCACTGAAAGTTGTTTTTAATGCAATTTTTTTGCTTCATTCCTTAATTACAATTCATTTTAGGATTTGCTGAAAACAATGTTTCAGGGGAGTAATAATAAGATAAACCACTGTTAAGACAGAAGACCTCATTCCAGAATTTAATGTAGTTCTCTGAGGCACTGGCAGCAGCAGAGACACTATTTAGGTATGATAAATAAACAATTTGTTTATAAATTTGTCTTCTGTTTCCAATTTCAAGATATACAAACAATAAGGACTTCATCACATGGATGTTTTCTGCATGTTCTCTCCATTTTTGCATGCTGGTGAAACGAAGTCCCACTGAGGCTATGCCATGATGCACGATGCTGGTACACACAAAGTACTGCCGAAATATGCTTTATAAACCCAGGTAAGGAAGCGATACCATACTCTGAGGTAGTTATTCCAGTCCAATATTTCTTACTACCAGGAAGTTCTTCCTAATATTTGAATTGCAGTTTGAATTAATTGCTCTGTGTCCTTATCTCTGGAGCAGCAGAAAACAAGCCTGTTGACTCTTCACTGTGTCAGCCTTTCAAATATTAAACATGGTTATCATGTCTCCTCTCAGCCTTCTTTTCTCTAAGCTAAACATGCCCAGCTCCCTAAACTGCTTCTTATAGGGCTTGGCTTCCAAACCTTTGATCATGTTGGTTGCCTTTTTTCCTGACACATTCTAGGTTGTCAATTTCCTTCCTGAATTGTACTGCTCAGAGTGTAGTTAAGGGAAGGGAGGGGATGAGGGCATCTCCCTGCAAATGAGAATGCCTCCCCAATGACATTTTCCCTCAGCCATCACATTTCTAGCATTGCAGTAATTTAAAACTTCACTTGCATATTGAACAATACATGTTAGGTATTTTAAAAATGGGGTAGGCAAAGCTACCAGGGGAATGAGGAGTATGGTGTTAATCTATTTGTTCTATGCCATTTTCAAATATCTCTCACATGTGTAGAAAATCTCTGGCAGCACTGATAGGAGAGATCCCATTTGCCTGTCTGTACAACATCTGAGGCAGAGTTTTCCAAACTCTCTGTTGGGACACCCTAGTAAGTTGGCTACAGCATGTAGGCATGAATGCAACAAGAAACCACTATGAAACAAGCAATGTATTCATTTTTATGGGGCGAAGGTGCCAATTAATATTATTTATTAATTTATTTATGACATTTCTACCCCACCTTTCTCCCCCTTTTCGGAGGAGGGGAGACTCACAGAAGCTTACACTTAGGCAACTATTTGATGCTTTCAAAAACAATGTACAATTTTAAAAAATTAAATAGAATTATAAAATACAGTAAATCATTTAAAACATATAAAACAGTGCCTTCACTGTTAACCACATTATCCAGCGTCATAGTCTGGACCATTCCAGTAGTCATTGCACATAATTCCATATTTATCTATTTCACAAAATCTCCAATCCCCAAATTTCATTAAAAAGCCATGTTTTTACATTTTATGGAAGGTCAGGAGGGAGGGGACTAATCAAATATCCCTAGGGAGGGAATTCCACAGCCAAGGGGCCACCACTGAGAAGACCCTGTCTCCCATCCCCACCAGTTGTACCTGTCAAGGAGGCAGGACCAAGAGCAGGGCCTCCCCAGTCGATCTTAGGCTCTGAGGTGGTTCACAGGGAGAGATCCATTTGGACAGGTAAGCTGGGCCAGAACTGTTTAGGGATTTGTAGGCTAAAGCCAACACTTTGAATTGTACTCAGAAGCAGATATTTTATTAGTAACAGTAATAGCATTAGTAACATATTGTTACTTATAAATGCCAAAATTTTGGAAATGTATATTATCTTAATCATATATTTAAAAATATAAATGAAAGGTTTTCATGAGATATGTTGTCTCCTTATAAATTTCATTTTTATAATTTATGTATGTATCCATGTCTCTTATAAGGGTTTGGTTTAATTACCAGTTTGCTAATAAAAATGCATTACTGTGTTATGAAATGATGCATGTCAAAAAAATGTGTCACCAACTTGAAATGTTTGGAAAGCTCTGGTCTGTAGGATGGAGCAAAAAAGCAACTGTCCACCTGAAGGCAATTGTTGAAAAACCATTCTCAAGGTTTTCGGCCACTTGGAAAGTCCTTTTCTTGGTTTTCCTCTTTTAAGGTGTCAAATATTATTTCCATTCCTGGAATATAGCAAACATGAGAGCTTTAGATGTATCTCAGTGCTAGAAATTTGGGGACTGCAGGAAAAATTCACAGAGACACTGAATTCTTATTTGGGGGATTCATGTCCTCATTTTGCTCCACTGTAGTTACACTTCTGATGGAAACTCATTGGATATTTAAACATTTCCCACGAGTTATTTCTCCAAATCTCTTACCTGTTTCTCTTCTGCCACTTTTTCCTCCTTACATGTCCTATGGTAAGGAGGAAGAACCCATTGGGGATAATTCATCCTTTGTCTTCACTTTGCCACAGTTGTTTCAAACTGAATTCAAAATACACCAATAGTTGCAATCAATTAACTCAGTGTTTGAAGGGAATAAGAGGGCAAAATCTTGTTTTTCCCTATAGGCGCGGAGAAAAGCAAACTGCCTCTCATTGCTTATGTGTTCTTTCTAACTCCTAACTGTGGTCATCTTGACACTCTGATACTGCTTGTCTACACATTTCTCAGTTTTCATCTGTTAAATATTGGTGACTATGGATTGCTGTTTACCCAATCTTTTTTCTGTCTGGTAATCTACCACATTTATTCAAGCCAGCGTGAATTTATTTATTTATTTACAGTATTTATATGCCATCCTTCTCACCCCAAAGGGAACTCAGGGCAGATCGCAATGCCCATACATGGTAAACATTCAATGTTGTTTTTGACATACAAGACATACAGACAGATAGAGGCCATTCAGCAGTTCTTCCACTTTGGATCCTGGAGGTTGCTTGATCTGGCCGAAGGGGGAACTGTCGCTTCATCCACTATGATGCCGAGCCTTTTGTTCATAGTATTTCCTACTTGCTCTCCAGCATTTTTATGGTATGATAAATTAATCTCCCCACTTTAAGTGGTCCCTGATTTCTCTACTCACAGCACAGCTGTTTTTGAACTGCTTAGGTGGACAGTAAGCTGGGCTATTTTTAACAGCTTTTTACAGTTGGGAGTTCAACCTCGACTCGGGCTTTGAACTTGCCATCTTCCAGTTGGCAGTGATTTATTGCAGCTGATTAACCAGCTGTGCTACCAGACCAGCCCCAAAATACTGTGTGTTTAGTAGAGTTTTACCCCATTTGATCTGTGTCAGGTTGGACAATGTGTGAGCCCCATGTAGCTCTTCCTGCGCTGGTTCCAGCACCTCTAGCCATGGCAGCTAATCCTACACCATGTTTCATTCCTTTTTTCCTTCGCTATTCTCTTTTCTTCTCCCAGGAAAAGAAATATATTCTCACTCCTTCAGCCTTGTGATGGAGGAGGATGTCCTAACATTGTCCTGAAACATACAGGGCCTCTAGACTTGTTACAGAAATTTAGGTATGAACTTTAATGGCTGGAAATTGGAAAGCACTGCAACCTCTGCTCATTTCCAAGGATCTTTAATGCATCCCTCTTCAAAATTCAGTTGATCTATATTAAGGTGAGAGTTGAACACTGCTCCGGGTTGCTGAATTGCAATTTCCAGTTGTGTCAGTCAGCATAGCTGAAAGCAATGCTCAACAATAGCTGGAGAGCTGGGGTGCCAATCACAGCCGATCAACATTCTTGTGTGCCATAACTCACAAAGATATTAGAATTTGAAGATGTGAGGCCATGATTGCTGAACCAACAAATAGACGGTAAAGAATGTGCAATGTTCTGTCTTTCATGTATTTCTTTACAAAAGCAAACATCTCATCCACAGGGAATTATGCATGTCAGAGAGAAACCTTAATTTTCTGTAAGAAAAATCCCAGAGGCAGTGAAGGAGGTTGAAAAAAGAAGCCCTAAGCCAGTTCTCATGTAAGAACTCTTTTATTGTGTTAAACATGGCTAAACAAGCAAATAATACAATGCACACACTATAATGCCACTTCAGCACAATTTACAATGTACTTATGTTTAAAGATCAAAACGTACACAAATCTTTATTTAATCACAAGACAAATGAGTCAACCATGTACCAAATTAGTCATGACTGAAAGACTTATTATGGAATAATTACAATTCATGATTAGAAATAATAATATTACCATAATTTAAATCTGCTCTGGAAAGGCCATTTAACTAACGTAATTTATGGCACAAGGAAAAAAGGAAGCCTGATTGAAAGGAAAGTTCCTGCCTATTGCTCTCAAGAGAAAAAAAATCTTTTATTGCAAAACTTATGCCATGGAAGAAGTTAAGAAACTGAAATCATCAAAATGTAAATAAGGTGCTTCTGTATAACCCATTACAAGTAATATGCATTGGTATAGGCAAACTAAGACCTGGGACTCGGATGCAGCCCCCGGGGTACTTATCTCAGGCCCTCCTAATTTTCCCTGTCTTTTCAGCATCAGGACACGGTGGCCCCCTGCATCTTTATGCAGCGCTCTCAGCCACTGCATGTCTTGCCCTCCTCATGGCATAAGGACGATGTAAGCAACCCCGTCCTTATGCTGAATGGATGGTCCAAGGAAGGCACGTAGTGGCTGAGAACACTCTGGAGTACTCTTGGCTGTCTCCTGTCTTGCCCTTTTCCCATCATAATGCCAAGACGACAGCCCAAAGATGGGGGGGGGGGGGAGGATCAGGGAGGAGGATCGCGGCAGTCGCTGCATGTCTTGTTTTCTCCTGACATAAATATGGGGCGAGCAGCCTTATTCTTATGCCAGGAGGACAACCTGAGGATGATCCAGGTCCTATCCCACCCCTCCCGGCCTTGCCCTTTCCCAGGTCATCCTCATCCCTGACCTGTCCTACCCAGCACATGCCTGGCAGCCCTCCCTCCTGACCCGGCCCAGCCTGGCCCTCTTGGCCAGGCCCACAATGTGGCCCCAAGGCAAAAACATTTGCCCATGTCTGGAATAACCCCATGAAAATATTTAGTTATCTTTCTGTTTAAAATCTGTTATCATGCATTCATTGTGTTGTATTCATGCTGGGCATATCTCTCTCAATGGGCCTATCTGAAAATGCATTTGTTTCTCTTCCAATGCACCCAGTTGTCTAGGGTCTTTGCTCTTCAGCCTCAGTTGTGATATATGAATGCAAGCACAACAGTGCATGAACAGCCATCTTCCAAACATGTGAAAAAGAGGAGCTGGAACCAACATCGCTGTATGATACAGTACTCATACAAGTGCAGTAAATTAACCAGTGTGCTGTATTGGTTTGAGTGCTAGACTATGATTCTGAGATAACATAGTTTGAATCCCTGCCCTGCTTTAGACAAATTGTACTTTCTCAGTATGCTCCTATACAGGCTTTTAATCCGGAGTATAAAGAGGATTTTAAAAACTTGTTACTCTCCGGACAGTCTCCATTTGACTCTGTTGCACCAGACCAATCCTCCCTGGATGTTTGCATTAATCTGGAACAATCCGATGGGCAGGACATACATCTGAGGTTTTCCACTCCTCTCCCCATGCAGTTTACCTGTCCGAATGGATTCTCCCCTATGAACCATCAAGGATGCTAAGATTCTCCGGGGAGACTCTGTTCTTGGTCCCACCACCTTTGCAAGTGTGTCTGGTGGGAACGAGAGATGGGGCTTTCTCCATGGTGGCTTCTTGGCTGCGGAACTCTCTCCCAAGCAAGGTTAGATCTCCCCCCTCCTTCTTGTCCGTCAGGAGGCTAGTAAAAACCTGGCTTTGGAATCAAACATTCCCAGAAGAAGGCTGAGACTGATTATAGACCATAATGAATGACTACATTTATAGACTGGGTGAACTTGTGTTTAGTCGGTGATTTGGCTTTTATGTATTTTATTCATATGTATTTTAATCTTTTATTGTTGTTGAATGTTTTAAATTATTATTGAAGCATTGAATCTTTGCTGTGAACCGGTCTGAGTCCCTCTACGGATGTGAGAAGGTAAGGATACAAAAGGTTTAAATAAATAAATAAATAAAGTGCTGCAGTACATGTGCAGAGTGCAGCGATGGTAGCTGATGGTCCTGTTGAAGCCCTGGTTGACCTCTATGATCAAGAGATGGCCAGGGCGGTTGACACGATTGCCCCTGAACGTGCCCTCTTGCGGCACAGAATCAATCCAGCCCCCTGGTTTACTGGGGAGCTGGCAACGATGAAGCAGGCAAGAAGGAGGCTAGAGCGCCACTGGTGGACTGAAGTGGACCGAACATGGGCTAGAGCCTCTTTTAAAGCCTACTCCGCGGCAATGGGGGTAGCCAGAAAAACTTTCTTGACTGCCCACATTGTGTCTGCATCTAATAGACCAGTGGAGTTGTTTCGGGTGTAGGGTTGCCATATGAATAAGGGACAGGTACCTACAAATAGGGAATTTTTCACAAAAATAAGGGACACTTCCTAAAAACTTGGAAATCATCGATTGATTTTCAAGTTTTTAGAAGTGTCCCTTATTTTTGTGAAAAATTCCCTATTTTTAGGTACCTGTCCCTTATTCATATGGCAACCCTATTCGGGTGGTCAGGGAACTTCTTCACCAGGCTGGGGAAAACCCTGACCAGCTGGCAACTCGATGTGGTGAGTTTGCACATCATTATGCAGATAAAGTAACTCAACTACGTTCCAATTTAGATGCCAGTTTTGATGCAGTGTCCATGGATGTAATGGAGGCACCTGTCTGTCTGGTTTTGATTGATTCGTTTCAACCTGTTCAGCCTGATGACGAGGACAAGATTCTTGGAGCGGTGAGAGCAACCACCTGTGCCCTGGACTCTTTCCCTTCCTGGCTGGTCAAACTCGCCAGTGGGGGATTGGCTGAGTCGATCTCGAAGGTCATAAATGCCTCATTGGAACAGGGCCATATTCCATCAAGCCTGAAAAGTGCAATTGTGAGATTCCTTGGTCCTCAATAGCCACTGGTCTATCTCTAACCTCCCCTTCCTGGGCAAGGTTCTAGAGTGGGTGGTTGCCTCCCAACTCCAGAGATTCTTGGACAACACCAATTATCTAGATCCATCGCAGCCTGGTTTTAGGCCTGGCCATGGTACTGAGATGGCTTTGGTCGCCTTGGTGGATGACCTCCGAAGAGAACTTGACATAGGGAGTGTGCCCCTGTTGGTTCTCCTGGATATCTCTGTGGCTTTCGATACCTTCAACCATGGTATCCTTCTGGGGTGGCTCTCCAGAATGGGTCTTGAGGACAGCAACTCTTTAAGCCCTAGTGGACGTTGGCCACAGAGTTGTGATGGGTGACCTAGTGGTTCTTAGAAAAGAGTTCTCCTAGCATTTTTATTTACAGTTTTTCAATATCAGAATGTGAAGGGCTGACTAAATCCTCACAGAGGTTTTTTTTTCACATTTAGAAACTCCTCATAATGAAGCCCTATGCAAAAGTCTAAGATTACTACATTTGCTTGTTTGCTTGTATCAAAATAGTAGAAGCAGATAATGATAATGACAGAAAATGACAAACGGAATTAATGTGTACTGGCAGACAGGTGAATAGATTACCTAGTGAATGACAGTCTCATTAATAAATCAGAATAATATTTATGTAATAGGATATGCCATTCCTTTCGCAGCAGGGAGGATATCCCTATGAAAGATAATGAAAACAGGTATAGGGCTTTAGATCTGGGTGTTCACAAGGTAGAAAATAACAGAAATAATCACGATCATGCTTCCTGACACATTAATTGGGCTTAATGCACCACAGAATATATCAGAGCAGAGAAGCGTAAACAACGAAACAGCAATATTCTAAGCCTTTAACGTTGGGTTTTTTTTCTAAATTAGAAGTTTTTAATGGGAATGGACGAGAGCATTAATGTTAGGCAACAAAACTAGCTGAGAAGAATGTTAATCTCTATGGTTATTAACAGCCTGCTGCCCAAAGCAGAACTGCATCTCACTCCCATACTTTAGTCAGTATTGGGTTATGTTATTCCTGGGTGCAGAAAATCCCTATAACATTTGCCCTTTCTTCCTGCTACTATAATACAGCAATAATATATTAAATAACTTTAGCCTCTATTTAATAATATATTATTATTTAATAATATATTAAATAACCAGAGGCCAGCTATTAATTTCTGTTATCTTTATGCAGAGATCATGGTGACAAGAATGTGAACAACGAACTAATATACTGATGTCAAAATGTTAACTGGTATCAGGTAAGATCATTGGGGCACATACAACTTGACACCACTTTAAGCTCTGTGCTATGGAATCATGGGAGTTTTAGTTTGATGAGGCACCAAAACCTTTTGGCAGAGAAGGCTTTGCAAAATTGAAACTACTATGGTTCTGCAGCTTTGACATGTGGCAGTTAAGGTGGTATCAAACTGCATTAATTCTAGTGTTGATGCACACAGGGAGCCAATTTTTGCTCTTGTGGATTCACAGTAGATGGTACTGGATTTCAACAGGTAGGATGTAACACTGACAAGAAAAATGGGCTCCCTTGGAACTAAAGAGACCAGTATCCACTAATTGCAGTAATGCAAATGTATCTAAACACATAGAAACTCAATGTATGCATACAAATGTCAATAAAACATAGGATTGTTACATTCACATTTAACTGAAATAATTTGTTCTTTTCTTGAAAGATGAAAAAAAATCTTCACGTGTGTGGAAATAGTTCTTGTGTCTTTACTACAGCTGAGTAGAATCCAAGTCATTGCACAGTAAATGTCCTATTTTCTTTATTACACAAGAGTAGACTCCAACATTCACATTAAATGTCCTATTTTCTTTTTTTACACAAGAGTAGACTCTGACATTCAACCGGTTTCGACTCACAGGAGTCTTCATCATGTAACAAAAAAGCTCAATATTTGAGGCAAGGGGTCTATTGACAGTGTTCTTGAAAAGTGGATCAGCAGGTCCTTGTTAGCCAGTATACTCTGTAAAGGCGTATAAAAGGACTTGATCAACACACTGTGACTGTTGGGGTCTACTCTTGTGTGATAAAGAAAATATGACATTTACTGTGCAAGGACTTGGAATCTACTCGTCTGTAGCAAAGACACAAGGACTATTTCCACACACGTGAAGTTTTTTTCATCTTTCAAGAAAAGAACAAATTATTTCAGTTAAATGTGAATGTATCAATCCTATGTTTTATTGACATTTATATTTTTATGCATACATTGAGTTTCTATGTGTTTAGATACATTTGCTTTACTGCAATTAGTGGATACTGGTCTCTTTAGGATGTAACACTGGTCATCTATCCCGAGTTTTCTTGGCAAGATTTATTCAGAGGGCGTTGCCCCTGTGTTCCTCTGAGGCTGACAGAATGTGACTTGCCCAGGAGGTCAAACAGAAGGATTAATGGAGTGCAGGTACCTCCCTGGGATGAATCAGACATACATGTATTCTTTAAAATGTCTGAAATGCCATGGATCTCTGGCTCAGCTAAGTTTGAAGATAAGGCTTCTCATGGGTCATTTTTCAATGTAAGTTAGAGGCCACCATCTCTGTACATTAATCTTGTCTTAAAATTACCTCTTTAAAAAGTCATTACACTCCTTGCAATTTGTGAGAAGTAATTTGTCTTTCGCCTAATTTCAATCCATAATGTGTCCTTTCAATAAGAAACCCAACCATGTACTTTGAAATGGACAATAGCCAGACTTGTACTCAAGAAATCGTAATTAGATTTCATAACCTTGTACTGATTATATTGGCTTTTATCCAGCTGAAAGGAGATGTCATGGTATATTCTGTCCAAAGTGGACATCTAAAATGCCTTATTTGGTTTCTCAGGAATGAAGTGCTCCTGCTGAATGCTTGTGAACAAGAACTTTCTTTCTGTGAGTAGGGCTCTGTTTCACTTGATCTTGCAAATACTGCTACCTGTTGCATTCTGTCCATCCTCAAGCCCCCAAAAAGTCTGGGGCAAGTCAGCAAAAATGGGTTCTCTCCAAGCCCTGGCAAAGTATTTGGGAAAACTGATCATCCCAAAATGCATATAAATCTAGGTGACTGGAGTTCTTCACTGAGGTATGTCTACATCAACCTCTTAATCTGAGTCCAGTCTGGAGCATTAAGTGGTCCTAGATTGACCTCATGATAGTGGCCACATGCACTAAGCCAAATAATCTCTAACACATGCCTGTCTCCTCACACTCATGACTGCTGCCCCTCCCTGAGAGTTTCTTGCAAACTCTGGAGTAATTATTTACTTAATCACACTAGAGAATGAATCCACTTTAAATCTGGTTTCTGCATCCTACAGAATTCTGGGGTTTGTAGTTTATTGAAGCTGTTAAAGGCTCCTCCCTAAACTACATTCTCTAGTACAGTGGTTCTCAACCTGTGTGTCCGCAGGTGTTTGGGCCTACAACTCCCAGAAAACCCAGCCAGTTTACCAGCTGTTAGGATTTCTGGGAGTTGTAGGCCCAAACATCTGGGGACCCACAGGTTGAGAACCATTGCTCTAGTGTGATGAGGTCCGTGTTGTCGAAGACTTTCATGATCGGAATCACTCGGTTGCTGTGAATTTTCTGGGCTATATGGTCATGTTATGGAGTAACTCCCCCCAGCCCCCCCCCCCCCCCCATTTTTCTTATGCTTATACTATTGCAAATTAGGGTTAAAGGGGAAAAACTCCCGATCCGTCCTGGAAATCATTGTGTAGCATGAAAGCTGCTTTTTAAAAACCCATATAGATTTGTCCTTAGCACCGCATTTGTCATGGATAGTATTGACTGTCAAGGACCTGAGAATATCCTTTTTACCTTGCCCAGTACAGCAAAGTTGTTTTTATCTACAGAAAACATTGATTTGCTGGAAGTATTATAAGTATGCCTTTTCTTGTAATGCTAGCCCACAGAATTATATTCTGTATGTCAAAAAAGCTGACATACAGAACAAAACTGCATGTGTATTAATTTAATGCCTTTGAATTATCCTATATACTCATGAATAAGTCTAGAAATTTTAGTTAAAAAGTCAGCCCCCTAAAACCTGCATTGATTGACACATCAATGTTCTCATATTGACATTGACACTGATGTGTCAATATGAGGACTGTATCTTAATTTTTGTCAAGAAAGGAAACATCTCCATATTTGAGAAGACTACCTAAAGGCAAGAGCTTAGTCTGAGCCTAAATAAAGTACCAATCCCCCTTCTACTATTTCCACTGTGATGTTGCTTCTAGTCGTTCTGAGTGACTGGGCAAGAAAATGTAGGTGGTGGCTAGTGGCTGCTGGCACTCCGAGTTGGCACTGGTGCTTTCATCTCTCAGAAGAATGGCCCTCAATGTAACCACATGTCATATCAAAATCCCTAATTTTGTCCCAAAATCTGTCCTCGATTTGTATTTGAGGTTGACTTATATATGGATATGGTAGTAGTAGAAAGTATTAAGACTCTGCATTTTGCAATCAGTCTCTATGAAGCTGTAGGATTTTGGTGTATAAAGGAACCATTCCATAAAGCATATAAAGAAAGGCAGCCTGGAAATGCATATGTCTGCACAGAAGGAGCCATTTAGAAGGGAATTCCAGAGTTGTGGGGCCGCAAAATAGAAGGCTCTGCTTCTACAATATTACCTCCATGAATCTTACTAGGTGTCGGACATGAAACTGATCTTAATGTACATTTAGGTAAAGGTGTCATTTAAAAAGCCTACTCTTAGGTAGTTTAACACCAATAATTTGAACTGAGCTGAGAAACACTGGCCCTGGGTAGCTGGTGCAACTAGTACAAAATCATACTAAAATATTTGCTTATAAAAAGTGATGTGTCAATATATCATGACAATCTCACTTTTCTGCAGTCTATAAAGTCTGTACTTGAAGTAGTAAATTCTGTACTTTGTGCCTTTTTGTTGATACACTATTCTTTCTGCTATCAACTAAATGAAATATTATGGGTTATACTTTATCTGTGAAAAGTCTATAAATCTTATATCTTTGTATGCTCAGTATTCATAACCCAGAAAATTGCCCTATATTGAGGCATGTTAGAGTATTCCCTATCTCGTAGGTATGAATAAAGGTCTTAGAGAAATATAATTGTTGTATGTCTATTTTAATATCTCATAACATTCTGTACTTGGCTTGCCAAACAGAGCACAAAATCATACTTGAACAAAATGTATAATCTTTGAAGGAAAAGTATAGATATTATTTGCTGCTTCTCCTATACCATTTCTTTAAATACAGAGAATAGACATATAGTTTTACTTGCATTTTCATGCTCTGAAAGTAATAGTAGTTAAGAAAATCTATTTGATGAATTAATTCTTGCTGTTTGTCCTCCTCCTATATCACCACAGCAGGACTAGGCAAGACATTATTTTTCACCACTGTGGTGGAAAGGAGTTGCTGATAAACTTTCTGTTCTCAGCTCTGTTTTTTAAATGTATGAATCATGCATGATGATTACATCTATATAGTCAGGGTCATGTTGCTTCCATCCTCTAAACAACTGTGTGTGCCATGCAGTTTGATACCACTTGAACTGCCATGGCTCAATGCTATGGAATCCTGGAATATGTAGTTTGGGGAGGCCTCAGCACTCTTTAGCAGAAGGCTAAAGATCATGTAAAAATACAACTCCCATGACTCCATAGCATTGAGTCATCGCAGTTACAGTGGTGTAAAACTGCATTAATTCTACAATGTAGATCAGTGGTTTTTTACCTGTGGTCCGTGGACCACCAGTGCTCTGCAAGAACGAAAATATGGTCCGTGGCTTCACCATTACTACACCGTTGCAACGAGAGCAACTGGTCTCGCTAAACCCTTATAGTGTGGAGGCTTATTAAATATGGTTTTCTGTGAGCAAGCAGGTGGTGACTACTGGATGGCATATGTGCTGTATTAGAAACTAGAGCTGATGTGGTCTACCCAATGCCATTTTCAGATCCGGGCCATCCGTGTTCTTTTGCCCTTCCGTAAGGCGGTGAAGACCTGGCTCTTCAGGAAGGCGTTCGCCCTTAGCTCAATCCCATTGTGCGCCAGATCGCCTATGGTTCCCAAATGTTCATCATGCCCCTCTAGCCTTCGTTGAGGGCCATTGCCTCATCATGTTTTAACTGTTTTAATGTTTTAATGTTTAATGTGTTTTAACTGCCTAACTTGTTTCATCATATTCATTGTGTCTATGCTTCCTTGTAAACCGCTCTGAGCTCCGGAGTGAGCGGTATACTAAATCGAAGTTAATAAATAAATAAATAAAATAAATTTTCTGAAAGAGCACCCCAAATAACCAAACCAAAGCTAAAGTTGACCAAAAACTGATTTGTAACCCTTTTAGTGCTAATGTTGGAGAGTGGTCCCTGGTCAAAGTGGTCCCTGGTCAAAAAAAGTTTGGGAACCACTGATGTAGATGGATTCTAAGGACATCATTACATAGGATTCACCATCCATCGTGGCAAATCCATAGTCCTGCCCGGGAGGCATGGGGCGGGGAGAACCAGTCACTTCATGCCCTGCATTGCCTGATTTGTCTGGGACCCCATCCCATGGGGGAAAGCATCACCATCCAGGTTCCTCCCGTTGATCGGAAGCCAACACGAGAAGCCTCCCGTTTTGCCATGGCAGTGGCATATGTCATTTGCATGCCCTTTTTGGCATGGAGCCTGGCTGGAATTACACCTGCATTGTGTAATGGGCTCCAGGTTGAAAGTGGAGAGCGAGTGGCACACAACAGGAAAATCAGGCCATCTGATGAGGTGGAAAATCAACTGTTCAAATGCATTGTCTTCTGTGTTTACATCTTTTTCATAATTAGATATTTTGTATTTACTCTCACACTTTCTGACAAGTGCCATTGAAAACCCAACTGTACTTATTTATTGAGTAGAAAACCCATCTCCCCTTGCCCCAGTCATTGGATACAGTATTTATACACTTTAGTTTCTACTTCATTTTCAGTAACTGATGAGACACTTCAGAGCCAACTAAAACATCTGCTTTTGCCTTTTAAAAATTCACAAGGCTTTAATTGTAATCAGTCTATTTTGGAACAAAAATAAAATAAAATAAAGAGAAACAAAATAACCCAAAATGTCTTTGCAAATCTCTTCCCAAATTGCTTTATAGATTGGTTTTACTTTGACACATTTCATTGCCATGCTAAGTTGACTTACAGCCATCTGTACTGCAAAGCTGCTGATTGTGGTTCAGGTGGGGATATTATTTATATTAGCATATGAGAGAACCTGACAAGCATGCATACATCTTTGTATCTTTTTTATGGGTTCTAGGAATGGGTCACGGCCAAGGACAGAATATATTAGCACAGGCATTTGTGGCAAGTTCCATGAAGCGACAAGGCTCTGTGTATTTTGGAAAATGAGTGTAGAGTGACAGCAGAGCTCACAGATACATTCCATCAGTTCTTGTCCCATTACCATCTGTCTCAGCTTGCACATATGGCCAATGACATCCTATACCAATCGGCATGTAGGAATCCCTTGGAAAAGGCTGCTTGGAAAATCTAAATTGAATCATCACTACCGTCATTTTTGATAGGACAATTTATGGTAAAATCCAGTTGTGTCCACCTGCTTGTTACAAGGCATTTACTTGTCAAGGAGGGGGTAGGGTGGGAAGGATGGGTGCAGAATGAGGAAACAATAGTCTCTTCTCTTCCATTGCACAGAGGTCTGCTAGCACGCTACTGAATGTATCACCTAGGTGTTTAGCACACTAATCAATTGTTTCGAGTTGTTATGGTTGAAAAAGCACTTCTCTGCTTAGAAAGATATGCTTCAGTGGTATTAGTCCCCATGTTTGTTTTTTCATCATTGAAACATGGCAATGTATTCTACACTGTACTATCAATCTTACCTGCTCCATAATTGGTATTTTAAAAATATTAAAACAATGAAACCTGGAAGCTGTAATGACATAATGATGTATAATGGAACTAATCCATGCCCTGCCCTTATCGGGAAGATACACACACCATGCCATTTCCAAAAGCACTTTCCTATGTATTCCCACACACAATCTAATACCTGCCTGATTCTGCTTTTGTATATAACGTGCAGTCGGCTCTCTGTATCCATGGATTCTATATCCAATCCATACATTGAAAATATTTTTTAAATCCAAAAACAAAACCTTGATTGTGCCATTTTATATAAGGAAGGTTGTTTTGCTACATCATTGTAGCATATACCAAGGGCCCATTCCATTTTAAACAATGTGCCAGAGCCCAGAGAACAAACATACAAAATCTGTTGGCGTAATGAAAATCATACATAGTTCATGTTATATCAGTCCACACACTGTCTTTCAAGAGAAAGAAAATATGCCACAGCGATGACCAATAAAGAACAAGTAGTTGACTCTTCGTAACACAGAACAACATATATACAATTATGTGATCAGTTGCATTGACTCACACGATGTCCTTTTCCAGAGATATAAATGATCTTACAGTATCCATGTGGAAAATCTCCTTCCAGCACCTCATGAAGCAAGAACTCTCTCTCATTCTGCAAGCACCTGCACAGATCAAGCCTAGATATGAAACTGTTACCAAAACTCCCAGGCTCAGCTAACTCCCTGGGCATGGCCCAACCAATCAGCTTCGTGCTTTGCATTTCCAGTTCTCTCTCTCTCTCTCTCTCTCTCTCTCTCTCTCTCACACACACACACACACACACACACACCAACTTATTTCTTACATGCCCTAACAAAATTCACCTTTTTATGGATCCAATGCAAAATTGGGTCTTGCCCACACTAGCAGAAAGCTCCGTACTTACTGTAAATGAGCTGCCACTATTCACATGAACCACAGTAGCTTCTGATGAGTATCATAGAGTTTTATCCATTTTGCAAAATTAGGGGAAACCTTAGAAGTGGCTGGAAATTCCAGAGTACCCTGGGCTTCAGTCTAGTCTGGACAGCAGGATTAGCTCTGAAGAACCTGTTGACAGATTGGATACTAGTGCAATCACCATTTCCCTGTGTTCATATGTGTAGGGAAAGGTGATGGGTCATGCCCATGTTGCCCAAACTCCCAGAGCTATGAAGCTCCACACAAACTGTTACTGTCATGGGCTGCTCTACTGATGTCAGAAAAGCGTGTTCACATGACCAGAAAGAAGGAGGAGAGAATTAAAATGGAATCGTCGTGCTATACCTGTGTAGCATGAATTCATGCATCACCATTGTGGGGTCATAATTTTCTAAACAATGAAGAGTATATGGCATGACACATTGTATTAGACCCATAAACCATAGCCACCATATCCAGTGATGAAAGCTGATGGAAGTTACAATCCAATACTTGGAAGTTGCATGTTTCCCATCGGTAGTATAGGAGCTGAACTAGTATAGGAACAGTATTACTTATCTGTTGCTTTTCAGTAATTAAGAATACTAGAAAGTCATGTGTAAAAATATAGTCATAAGATAATAAATACTTTTGTAAAAATGTGTTTTGAAGCATCTCTTTGCAATGTATAAGATACTAAGTGCCATTGGAAAATCCTGTTTAAATACACAGCATCCTTCTAATTTGATTTTATTGTTTCAGCTCCTCTGAGCTAAAGATTTTTTTCTAGCTGACCTTTTCAAATGTCAGTGGAAAGGGTTATCATGCCTGAGTAATCTTAAATCCTGAGGATCTTAAGTCTGGAAGGTCATTAAGTCCAATCCCATGGCATAAATCATCACTTTTTCTACAGTTCACAGTCAGGAATCAAATTCCCATAAATTTGTTTTCTAAAATTACATCTTAGACTATGACCATCAGAATTCCTTAACTAGCATTTGATGACCACACAAGATGAAGGACTCTGAGAAATATAGTCCAAAAATAAGGTTCTCAGACTTTGCTCTAAACCAAAGGGAACACAGTAGTAATCTTCCCCAGCCATGAAAGCCAATAGAACAAAACAGGAGAATGGCATCAGCTAACTTTTATTACGGTCCAGTAGGACAAAGGAAGACTCCTTACACTGAGTTGGCCATCTGGGGAAATGTGGCTTGCCGTCAAGGAAATGGTGGTATAATCAGCTTTCTCTGACCTAACCAGACTACTCAAAGCAAGTTAATTAAATGTTTGAGAAAATAATGAATAGACACATGAAAACTACAGTAATGAACAAAGGAAGAGTCCTAGACTTCAGAAGATGAAGATGAGCTTTGAAAGCAAAGTGACGAAGTGGATCAAGGTATAATGGCTTTAATATAACTAAAAAGGGCAATGGGAGGACAGCATAAGATCCCAATTAAAGGAGATGAAGGCACGAGAAGCTTGTTACAAGTAACAATGGAATTTCATGCAAAGTTGTAAAACATCCAGGAGATTCAGGCTCATTTTTCAAAGTTCTGAAAAGCATAGATAGGAACCTTGTTATGAAGGCAATAAGAATTAATGAGACCAAAGAGATGGCAAACAAGGTACTAGAGCCTTGCTTAAATTATGTTACTTCAGGAGAGGAAGTGAAGAATAACCTCCAAGAGCTAACAGCCAAAGTGAAGGACCAAGAGAGCAATAGCAGAACTGTACTTTGGCCTTTAGAGAAGATAGATGATTTGATTTCCTTTTCAAAATCTAATCTGCCATGGCAACGATGCTTTAATTGCAATTTGTATTTAAAAGCTAATTGAAGAATGCAAGCAACTAAATGGAAAGAAACATGTAAATGATGAGCAGCCTTGAGAAGAAACTGGAGCACAAAGACAGAAAGAAGGTTGGAAATATTACAAACAAATAAATTGACTTAGTAGGAATGTAGCACAGCAACTCTTCTAAATGACTACAATCGGAAAATATTGTACTTTGAACCGTATTTATGTTTAACTACCTAAAGTTGCTTTCAGGCTTATTAACTGCAGTAGGCAGTCATATCAACATGTTTTGTGTTTGTTAAATACATGCTTAAATAGCTGATTAGCTACCTCCCCCTCTTCACTTTTCAATTCTTTGGTAAATATGAGTAAGCAATGATAGAGGTCTGGCTACAAGAACAATGTTAGGCTTTTGACTTCTCACATATACACTGTGAGTGCAATTTCTGGTTTTGAGATACAGAAATTATTACCCATCAGAGTACCCACAGTTGAAGTGGGTGGGAATGAGTAGAGGGAAGTAAGAGAATAACTACTGTATGGAAATACTGTGTGACAAAATACCCCTTGGACAATTTGTAATGGAAATGGAAAGGGGGCATAATCATATGTGGCAACCCAGGTTCCTACAGAATAGGTTTCACTTGACCGTCCCAATTATTGCTTCTTTATATCTTTGTCTTGATTTTTCCCAGACAACTCAAGTATCCTTACTCACATGTCTTCATCAATAAATAGGTTCACATTTATTTATTTATTTACTTTGCTTCTAGACCGCCTCTCTCAGCCCAAAGGCGACTCGATGCAGTGTACAAATAGCAGGAACTGCTCAAGACAAACAAATCAACAATTATCAATACAATTTCAACATATACAATTTAACATTTAACGTTAAAAACACAATATCAGCGTCTCATTATTAAGTCGATTTCCAGTTGCATCGTCGTCATTCCTTAGGTCTCTATTTGATAATCATACTTCATTTGCAAATGCCCGGTCAAATAGCCAGGTCTTGACCTTCCTCAGAAATGTCAGGAGGGAGGGGGCTAATCTGATGTCATTTGGAAGGGCGTTCCAAAGCCGAGGAGCCACCACTGAAAAGGCTCTGTCTCTCGTCCCCACCAATCGCGCCTGCAAAGCAGGCGGGACCGAGAGCAGGGCCTCTCCGGATGATCTTAAGCATCTTGAAGGTTCATAAAAAGAGATGCGTTCGGACATGTAAGTTGGACCAGAACCGTTAAGGGCTTTAAAGGCTAAAGCCAGCACTTTGAATTGTGCCCGGTAGCAAACTGGTAGCCAGTGGAGCTGGCGCAACAGAGGTGTTGTACGCTCCCTGAGTGCCGCTCCTGTTATCAATCTGGCTGCTGTCTGTTGGACCAGTTGAAGCTTCCGAACAGTCTTCAAAGGCAGTCCCATGATCTTCTCAACTAAGACCTTTTTAGCAACTCCAGAGCGATCACTTCACCTTCTCAACACTGTAAGAAACATAGAAATGAGACAAAAATGAATACAAATAGGATGAGAACCAGACCGAGAAAACTCTAGATTTTATGTAATAAAGAATCCAAATCTTCCATGATACACAAGGCTGAGCATAAAATGAGCCATAAAAATAGACCTGCAGCCAAGCTTTGTATCATTATAATTGGAAACTAAAAATAGCTATATACAATCTAGTGTGAATTCATCTGCTTCAGATCTCAGTAGTTCTTTTTAGCACCATATCACAGATCTTGAAAGTAAGTGGCTAGATTATATTACAATTGCTAGCTGAGTGCTACAAAGTTAAGAGAATCAGCGAACCACATGAACACCAGAGTTAAAATTTTAAAAACCTCTACTATGATTAAGGTCTGGAAGCAGCATGCAGCTTGTCTTCAGGAGACAGATTAAAAATAGGGAGAAAAATTAGTGGAGAAATTGTTAGAAATGGCATCTTTCATCAAGCCTCCACTAGTTATTTGTTTGTGTAAAATTCAGATTGCTTACTGTATTGTATATGTATGCCGTTTTCCTTAACTCTATGTTGTGGGAGGGGCTGCAGACCATGTGATCAGATCTTGTACTGTTCAGGACTCAGACTCCATCTTAGAAATAGAATGCTTTCAGATGCCAGTAGAAACAGTACAGTTTAGACTCCATTGGACTTTCAGACTAGACAGAGACTCTATTAGACTCTCAGAACAGAAAGAACCATTAGACTATGGACTGTTAAGATAAGATGAGAGGAGAGGAAAGGAAAGGAAGAAAGGGGGGGGGGAGCCAGCCGGGGGACACAAATATGGCCTCCATATCAGGAGCACTGGGTGTAGAGGAGAGGGATTTGCTGGTCTCCCATATCAGATTTTGAAGGACCACTGCTCTATGCAATCAATTTGATAGGTTACATTACCACCAATTTTTGTAACTAACCATTATTTATATGCCATCTTCCTCCCAAAGACAGTAAGGTTGCTCATTATGTTTTCAGTAATCTAATTCGATTCACTTGTTTTCATCTCTGCAACAACAACAACAACAACAACAACAAGAAATGATTTTCCCCTATTCCTTTCAATTGCACATCATTTTGCAACAAAAAAGTGAGATCTCCTCTCTTTCAATCTTTCTTACATGAAGATTACTTTGTTCTAGGAAACTTGTACTTCATACAACAGTCCCAGAGTCCAAGAAAAGCTGCTTCTTTATCTGAAGCATCTAAAGAAATGCTTCCCAACCACTTAACAAAGTATTTGAAAGCATATTCTTGGTCAAGATGCAATTACAGATACATTACAAAGTCAGGAAAATGAACCATACATGCCTTGGATGGAACAGCATAAAGAGAGAACTCTGCCTGCCAGGCAGGCTTATCCATTTCACTGTAAGGATAATATCAAAGAAAATGACAAAGCATCTTTTAATGTAATCTCATGACTCTAAAAAGAACCATAGACAGTTTAGAATAGTTATTTATTTGTTATTTTTGATATGGGAAACTTTCAAATCAAATGAGATGAAAATGAGAAATAAAGACCTCAGACCTCACAACCTCTGAGGATGCCTGCAATAGATGCAGGTGAAATGTCAAAAGAGAATGCTTCTAGAACATGGCCATTTAGCCTGAAAAATCTACAACAACCCAGAAATAAATATGGATTGAGTTGGACTTGATTTTACTTTGGCGAAAGGCTTTTAAAATGTATTTACTGTATTGTATTTGATAATTTTATTGTAAATTTATGATGTTTTTAGATTTTAAATGTTAGCATTGAATACTTGCTGTTTGCCGGTCTGAGTCCCTCTTTGGAGGTGAGAAGGCCGGGGTATAAAAGTTTTAAATAAATAAATAAATAAATAAATAATAAAGACCTTTGAGGATTATATTAGAGACCCAGGTGATGTATTGGTTTGGGCACTGTGGAAGAACATGCCAGCCCACAGTCACCTATGGACCCACCACCAAGACCCTATGCTTGGAAGGCCATCTTACTCAGACACGAGTAATCACTGGTTATGATTGGTTTGAGCATTGCAACAAATCTGTAGACCAGGGTTTAATTCTCTTCTTGGCTATGAAAACCCTTTGGGTGACTTTAGGTAATCTCATGATAGATTCATTTTGGGATCACCATAAATCAGAAATGATCTGAAGACACATAACCACAGCAGCAACAACACAATAATATAGTGACACAAAATGAAAAAGTAGCAACTAAATCAGAAATATGCTACAGCTTTTTAAAACTGATGCAATCAAGGGTATGGACATTGAAGAAGAGGAAGGATATTTATCAAGTGGAGTATGAATTAGGAAATGATGCATAGGAACCAATAAAACTCTCACAATAAAACCCTACTGAAAAAGTAGATCATAATGAGGGCAATATTAATTATTTGTGCAGGGGTCCATAGAAAGGGCGATATTTTTCCTATGTACCTTGTTAAGCTTCCAACTCATAATGGGTCTCCTGAATTTAGAATCATAGAGTTGGAAGATAACTCTTGTGCCATCCAGTCCAACCCCCTGCCAAGAAGCAGGAAAATCGCATTAAAAGCACCCCTGACAGATGGCCATCCAGCCTCTGTTTAAAAAATCTCCAAAAAATGAACCCCCACCAAACTCGGGCAGAGAGTTCCACAGCTGAATAGCTCTCACAGTTAGGAAGTTCTTCCTAATGTTCATGTAGAATCTCCTTTCCTGTAGTTTGAAGCCATTGCTCCACATCCTAGATTCCAGGGCAGCAGAAAACAAGCTTGCTCCCTCCTTTTACTTCCTTTTGAATTTTAAAATATAAAACAAAATGTAATTAAGGGGAAATTGACTTTGACCCTAGTAACTCATTCAAATGGAGATTAAATGAATGTTATGCTTTAGTGTACATATAGTAATTTCTGTGATTTCACCAGGGTTGTCTGTTAGTGCCATGATCATTAGCATTGTTGTGCATCCACTCATGCATTTTGTTCCCATTGCTTTTTGCAACAGATTAGATTTGCACTTAACCTTATGAGCTTCAATGCTTAAAAATGGATTCTCTTTAAGCAGCAACTAAAATGAGATGGCAGAAATCATTTTATTTTTGGTCTTGGATCTGACCTTTAAGACCAATAGGGAAACACAAATGTCTTACTGGTCTGATGTTGGTTAATGTTATGAAGTAAAAAGTGGAGCAAATTTAAAAACCTGATCAGCATAAGAAGAAGGAATTAAAAGAAAGTATTCTTGTCGTCATGAATGTTGGCCAGTGTAATGGTAGATTAAACCTGTGCCTTGAGCTATTCCTCATGGGTCTCCATGAAAAAGAAGGCATTCAGAAAGCCATGTTAACTAATTGTAGAATCATGCAGTTGGAGGGAACACTGAAATCTTGCCAGAAGTCTTTGAAATGTTTCTAATTGCACATTTTTCTCAGCACGACATCATGCTTTGGGTAGATTTTTAAAGGCGTGCAGCCTTGCTAGCTAGAAATGCAAATGATTTATGCTGCCCTACATAAAAACTATTTAAAATTGGCTGGAATTGTCATAAGCATTGAGAGTTCCTATCTGTCCCTCATCACATTGTTTGGGATTGTTTTAAAACAGCAAAAAGTAGTGTCAAGAACTATAAAACATTTATTTCTGTGTTTAGAAATATGCCATGATGTTTAAAGCACAGACAAACTATGATTGTCAAAAGCAGCAGCCTTGAAATGGGGTTTACTTTTCCAGACACTACAATTAAACAAACACATTCTACTTTTTCTTCTTTTTGATAATCCCCAGATGAGATTACATCATCTCTTCTGCCAAGAAATCAAGGCTTTTGATGTTATCTGAGAAGCCTATTTCCCTTTATGTGACAGAGATCCAAGAGCATCAGACAGCACTGGGCATTTAGCAGGCAAGAAACAGCAAAGTTCAAACGCCTGTTCAAGATTAAATTTCAAAGTGTGTGTGAGAGAGGAGCATTTGTATTGCTTCCACTGAAAATATACACAGATGATGGGCTCATGCATGTATGGTGATGCATAATTCCATAATAAATCATATTACAATGGCCATAATGCCATAATAAACAAGATGTACTGTAGGGATCCTCCTCAAATGTTAGGCATTCTTCTGCCTTCAGGGCCTGGAAAATGGGCTTTAAAAAGGATGGACATGCAAGCTTTAGGACCTGAAAGTAGAGAAAAGCCATCCCATGTACAGGGAGACCTGGAATATCTTTAAGAATGAGTGCTAGACTGTTTTGGACTTCAAAGGAAGTAAAGGTATAATGTGGATGTATATGCCAATTGTCAGTATGAATGAGGAGACCAATCTGTGTTGGACCTGGGGGGTGTCGCTGTTGTGTCAAATGCTAATGTTAGTTATCTTGTATGTCTTGTATTATGTGTTTTATCAATAAAAATAATTAGGAAAAAAATGAGTGCTAGACTGAAAATAGTGAACCAAACCAAGATTTATTGAATAACAACCAGTAAAAATGCTGGTGGCCCAAAATGCTTGTACTTGGTTGCTAAGGAAAGTCCTTGAAAAGGGGGGCAATCACTTGCCTCTTTGTTTGCAGAGTGATGGTACTTTCTTTGAGCCCAGGTTTCCTGTTGCCTTCAATGGTTCCTTGGCCCACGAAGTCCTCTGGTTACCCAAAATCTACAGGCTTTGTGTGAAGGTTGACCTTCCTTTGTCCCTGTAAATTTTGGCTGAAAGCGTAGGTTGGCTAGTAGTAGTGAACTAATATGCTTTGTCCCAGCATAGCTTAGATTTCACCTTGTGCTCTTCTGGAATGTCCATGTGCTCTTCTGGAATGAGGCCAGAGAGGAAGTCCTGCCTCTCATGTGACCTCCGGAAGGGGAGGTGTTAAGGGCAGTGACGTCAGATTTGGAGCCAAAACACAGCTCCTCCCATCATGGTCCACATGGGTGAAAAGTAGAACAAAGGCCTATGCAGGTAAAGGGCAAACAAATACATAATACAGGTGCAAAACAAGCCCCATGGGGCGCAATAGACATGTAAAGATTATGATTTGCTCTCGTTTCCTTCATGTTAACAAACATAGATTTGGACTGGGCGGGAAGATGGAGACTGAGGGTGCATCTATGCTACAGAACGAATGCAGTTTGATACCACTTTAACTGCCACAGCTCAATGCTATGGAATCCTGGGACTTGTAGTTTTGCTAAGTGTTTAAACGTCTTTGCCAAAGTGTGCTGCCCGTCACCAGACTAAAAATCCCAGGATTCCATAGCATTGATCTATGGTAATTAATATAGTATCAAACTGCATTAATTTGCAGTGTATATGCACCCATAGAAATTGTGCACAGTGTATTTCTTATACAGTCTTGCTGATCATGCAGCCAGGTAGCAAGCAACACCTACTGAAATCCGCTGTTTTATATAACCATTAAAAATACAGGAATCTTCTTCAGTTTTCACTCTAGCCACTGTAACACACAATCAAGTCTCATTGTTTTTTTATTTGAACTTCACATTTCCATTTGTTGCCATTCTAATGGTATACAAAAAGCCACACCAAGGGTAGAAAAATCATTCAATGCTTTTTGACAATTTGCACAATGGAACCAACTGTGAGGTCACCCTCAAAAATCCAGTTAGCCAAAGCTTGCAAGCCTGAACAGATCTTTAAAATATTAAGCTTTCCCCTTTATTAACATACAAGCTTCTAATTGGGTTATATGCAAATTATAATAATTACCCTGCCTAATATAAAAAATAGATACATAATTCATAGTGTGCATGATTATTTCAGATACTCCGGTAACAACAACAAAAAGCTAATCATAATAGGAGAATGTGTAAAAATGTGCATATACATTAGGAAAGTCCATGGTAAAAACCATGGTGCTTTAAAGTTTGTAAAGTGTACTCATTATCTCCAAGAGTATACTTCTCCTTTGCAATTTTTTGTATTAATTGAAACATCAGGATCCCCTGGTTTTGACTTTAGCTGGTATAAAATAGAGCATCACCACTGTATGTGTTTGGGCATTTTAGCTTTGTTCTGGCAGCATTGTTGTCAAACACAACAACCCCCCAAAGGATTTGTAGTTCACCTAGGACCCACAAGCCAAAAGATATAAAATAATTTCTTTTTAAAATTAAAATCCATAGAGATGTGCCGATTCGAACCAACGGACATGTGAACCATGTCTGCACCAGCGGAGCTCTCATACGACAAACTTAATCTTCCATGTTTGATAAAATAGATCCCTCCCCTTCAAATGCATCAATTTCTATCTACTTTTACCCCTCTCCATCTTTATTCACATGTCTTCCCCATGTGCCTATGTCTATATGCCCTCCTATGTCTGCATATGTGTGCACGAGCGAAAGCACTAATAAAAAATAGGACTGGGCTGTGGTGCAGCTAGTTCGGAGCCAGCTGCATTAAATCACTACTGACCGAGAGTCATGAGTTCGAAGCCAACCCAGGTCAGAGTGCGCTCCCGGCCATTAATAGTCTAGCTTGCTGTTGACCTATGCAGCCTGAAAGACAGTTGCATCTGACAAGTAGGAAATTTAGGTACCGCTTTATTCAGGGAGACTAATTTAACTAATTTACGATACCATAAATGATTCCAGCAGCATACAGAAGAATGAGGAAGTAATCCATCAAAGGACTCAGTGTCACAAGTGGGCAGTGAAGCAGCAGCTCCCCCTGTGGCTGGAATTGAGCATATCCTCATGAAGCCGGAAAAGCTGGAATGTTAAATCGCCTCTGTGTCTGTCTATATATGTTGTATGTCTAAATGGCATTGAATGTTTGCCATGTATATGTGCATTGTAATCCGCCCTGAGTCCCCTGCGAGGTGAGAATGGTGGAATATAAATACTGTAAATAAATAAATAAATAAATAAAAATATAGAAACAATGTTTCTTGATCTCTTTAATGAAATATAACAATATGATCTACCTAAACGGTACCCTTTCCTCTCTATATCCTATCTAGGAAATGTATTAATCAGATATGATTTCTGCACAAAGTCAGGCACAGAGGTCATCACCCCTTCCTAATCCCACTGAAGAATTTCCTGAGACATCTGAGATGGGCATGTCCCAAGGCAAAAGTGGCAATCAAGATCCATTATGTACACAGTAGGCATGGTTTCGAACCCAAAAATGGCGATTCTAAAATCAAATGGGGGGGGGGGGATTTTTTTATTAGTAAAAGAAAGACTTACAAAAAAAATTCCAAAAATTTCTAAAATGTAACTTAATTACTAACGAAAATTGTTAGTAGTTCGTATGCCAGCACATGCGCATTCCAGATGGTTTTGGCCTACAACTCCCAGAAATCCTAACAGCTGGTAAATTGGCTGGGATTTCTGGGAGTTGTAGGCCAAAACTTGAATAAATCACACTGAATTCTAGATGGGACTCTCCAAATAGGAAGGAGGGAGGGAGGGGGGGTATTCTATTCTTGGAAGCAGCAAAAAAAGGAGGAGGAGCCCCCCCTCACATACATATTCTTTGGGGGGGATTTGCTGCAGAATCTTCTCTATGAGCCCGGGATTCTGCAGCAAATCCCCCAAGAATATGTATGTGTGTGCACCCAGGCAGCAAACGCTGTGCCCGGGGTTTTGGCTTTTCCGGGCTCATAAAGAAGAGCCTTTGCAGTTTGCACCGCTTGAGAGGGACCACAGTCAGAATACTTCGGTTTGAATTTTACCTCTTCTTATTCCCATTGTTATTACTGCTGTATTATTGCATGTGCATGGAATGTAGGTATATGACCAGTTGGATTACTTATAATATTAGGCACTTACAGTAGCATTCATTCTATTATACATTAGGTTGGTTTCTCACCCCAATACTCTTTGATGCTTTAGATCCTGGCAGGCAGGAGGCAGGGAAGCCTGGAAAAATGTAAACAGAGAGGTTTTACTCAGAAGTAAATCCACAAAGGAGGGCCCTTCATCCAAAGTGCCCTCCTTTGCAGATTTACTTCTGAGTAAGCCTCTCTGTTTACATTTTTCCAGGCTTCCAGCCGAAAGAAGGAGCGAGTTTAGGGCTTGCCTTGCCATAATACTTATTGGCAAGGGAGGCAGGTGGGTGGTGAGAGAGGAGGGTGCCCCCCCCTTACGATCTAATAACGACACTTAAGACAATCCTGGCCCCCGAAGTTCTATAAAGTCCAAACGGAAATACTCAAAAGTAGCATTTCTTACGAATTTCTTATGAATCATTTCATTTTCATAACTTTTTTCTCATGCCTAGTACACAGACTGGAAACAGGCGATTTCCTCTGCAAAATCTGATAACCGCCAGTCACTGCTCACCAGTTGATCACTTCTGTTGAGCCATCCGTGGAAAGCAGGAATTTCAAGGATACACACATATCAGATCCCTTTGATTGACACCCAAGGCTTGATTGAAGGGAATCATCATTTGTTTCAGGGCACCTCACCCTTACCTTTCCCAGGAAACTCCTTCCTAAACCCAACAATTAAAAACAAAGACTTATATGCATCTTCCATGGGAGACACAGACTCTTCCGGGGCTCATCTCCTCCCAGGAAATCTGCCCAACAGCTGATTGGCTCTCCCTGGGCCAATCCCCCCATCTCCTCCCCTCCACCAGGGAATCCCTGCTTGGAAGTTGCAATGTTATCAACACGCTGGCCAATGGGAGCACAGATCCTAGCCTGTCCTCTTGCTGAAGGGAGTAGGCAGAGTGGGAGATTTTGAATAATTGTCACATGTATAAAGTCTTGTACCTTCTGTACCCATGTTATGCATGTGTTTTTGGTGCTAGTCTTAAATGTATCCCTTCTGGCCGGATTGCAAATAAACCTCTGTTGGTGCTTTCAAACTTGGCGAATGTACTTTTAGATTGGGAAAGATCTGGGTTACTGTTACGCTCACCGGGCAGACCTTCTATAATCGAGGTCCTTACTCTAAATTGGACCTCAGCATCACATCTACACACAAAACACTCTTGATAGTTATCTTGTTGTTGTATTCCCTCAAGTCAATTTAAACTTATGGCAACCCTCTCATATGATGAATTCATGTTTGCCATGAGGCTGAGAGATTGTGACCTCTTCCAATCCCAGTGCCGTCGCTAGAAGGATGCAGAAGGTGCACTCCTCACTTGGCGAAATCAAATCTAGTCCCCCTGCTCTATCTAGGATTCATTCCAACCTCTAGAGAGCATTATATTCTAATGCTGTGCCTCCAGAGAACACCATATCAAAAATGTTATCCATTGCGAACTCAAAAGTATTAATTTAATTGCATAGCAGAACACAGGAAGGGGAATAATTGCATGCAAAGTGTGGAGATGTCAAGTAAAGGGTAACCATGAATGCTCTAATGTTGTCCACTTAGCTATCCATGTCACTGAACTTTTCAAAAGCAAGTCTATTTACTCTGTGCCTTTGCTAATAGGATCATTAAACAACATACAAACAAGTGTAATTTGTTATAGATGGATTACTTCATAATTGAGTGTGTTTTAAGGAATGCCGTCACAAACAATAGCTATTTCTAGTCTCTGTTAATCCTACATAATTACATTGCTGTCGATAGATTTTAATTGGAGAGGGAAACTAGATTTTAATTGGAGGGGGAAACTAAGAACACTTGCAGCATTTGTAGCTCTGGGTAATGTTAGGATTGCTTCGGGGTTTTTTTTCCAGTTTCTACATCTCTTTCCTCTTAGATAAGAACTTAGGAAAACAGAGTTGAAGTATTTCTTAGCCTTTGGCTAAAATCATGAGTAGGTGAATTACATTATCAAATGAATTTGTCTATTCAGATTTGTCATCCTCCAAATTTGGAGTCACAGCTCAGTCTCATTACATTGAGCTATACTGTAGAGGTTAAAGTGATAAACTGCATTTGTTCTACAGTGTAGATGCATTCACAAATGAAAACTAGGTCACGTGTGGCTCAGCAACAACAAAATATGATCAAGGTGATAAAAAGTTACGAATGAAAAAGAACATAAAAGCTAGGAGAGGCTGCAGCAATTGCTTTGGCTTGAGCCTACTGGGAAGTACACGATTCCACTATTCCCTCTCCTCTTCTCCCTTCTAAGTTAATTGAATATAAACTACTTTGGGAATTTGAACTCAATTTACAACAAATCAAATTAACTGAGGGAGAAAATGGGAGAAGCAGGAGGAAGCAACAGATACTTTTAAGCATTTGAAAAAGAAGAATGATAGACTGTTGCCGAATCAGACCAGATTGAGGGTAAGGCACTGTTGTACTTTGAACATTTAACAGATAATATTTTTATGGCAATACCCCCCATTGCATCATATTACAAAGACATCCATAATATCCTGTTTCATTGTAATATGAAATGCAGAGATATGTAAACATCAAAAGGGTCACAGTTGATTTCTAATTCAGCTTCCATCGAGAACAAACTAGAAATCAATTATGTGGCCAAATTGGGATAAATTACAGGAAAGAACAGGATTTTTAAAGAGTTGAGTATCCCTTGCCTAAGACAGCCCTATGAAATGTATAGAGTCTCCATAACTCAACAAGTGACTTGAAGGCATATAGACACTACACACAAAGATGAATGCTGGATCTCCTGTCACTCCTAGGCATTAGTGAGGACTGGCTGAACAACGTTTGGTGTGTATGTAGCCCTTCAGTGGGCTGATAGAAGCTGCAGTTCAACAACCAGCTAGGATAGGGCTCCTCAAGATGTAATGATGTGGCACCCACAAATAAATGTACCAAAAACAAAGATGTATCAATGTGGTGGTCAATGATGAAGTTGATGCTCTATTGCAAAGAAAGCATCACAATTTTTTCGTTCAGTGTACCTCAAAGTGGTGGTCCTTAGACTGGTTCTGGTTCCTAGATCATTGGTTGCCAGTCCATGGCAAATTTCCAGGAAGGAAAAAACACCCAATAGGCACAAATGTATTACTTATCACTAGTGCATGGGGAAAGAATAATGGCTGGTTCCCCACATCAAATAGCTTGAGGGCCCTGCTACACATGCCCTAAAACATGGAAGATACAGGGATATAAGGTGTGGTGGTTAAAAGATGTTTCCCAAAAATGCATGCTAATACAGATTAACATCTGAAAAATACAGGTTTAAAAGGCGCGCTTAAAACCCAATTTTGGCCAAAAAACACATATATTTGCATCAGTGTATATCCCTGCAGTTAAGGATAATACATGATTTTGTTCATATACTCTGATGTAGACTGCTTCAGCACATGTGCACATTTTAAAATCCTGAAACAGCTGATCTGAGCTGTAAACAAATGGAGCCACGGACACACAGGTGACTAAATGGAAACACAAATGGAAAGCAATTACAATGAAAATTCTCTGAAACCGTTCCTTTGTTCTGATTTTTATTAAATTAAACAGAGCTTGAATTGACAGTAGGATGCAGAGAAGTAATAGGAAATCTGCTTGTGTGCACATTTAGATATCCGCATGAATGCATATGAGGTCCAGCGCATCTGGGAGCATCAATTTTTTTAAAAAAGTATATTTTCAGTGGATGTCCCCCATTCATCTTGCAGATTACTAAAATTTGCTTCAAAGGAATGTGTCAGGAGGGGGGGGGGGACTATATACCAGGACTGGCAGATCTGTGTTTGGACTTACTGTCAGATCCCATGATTTTTGCCCCACTTATTTGTCTTGTATTTTGGTGCTGTCTGGAAAAACCCTGAGAAACAATGCTACAGCTGATGGTGTTAGTATCCCCCAAGACACTAATGCTACCTACAATATCCCATGACGGGCATTTTAGTTTGTCATGGCTAGCTAAACAAGATACCTAAACTGGCATGGATAGGTATGCCAGTTTAGGTAAAAAGTGTGGCCAAAAGTGTGGCCAATGCAAGATGAATTGTCAAGACTTTATATAGTAGTGTGTTCATGCATGAGCCTTCTCCTATCCCAATAGTTATAAGAGTCCCTCGATAGAGGTGAGAAGGCCGGGGTACAAAAGTTTTAAATAAATAAATAATAAATAAACTATGTGAGCAGGAAGCTAAAAGGAAAGTTTGCTCCTTGGGTGTGTTTCGATGGATGTGTGTATCTTTTCCACAACCTTAAACTGCTGAGCTAACTAGCAATATCTAGTAAATGTAAACAGAAATTAACATTTAGCCATGATGCCAAGGAGTACTCTAAAATCCATCTGCCTAGTGGCAGAAGCTGTGCTCATGGCACCCACCATACTCTCTGGCACACAGGAGCCAGCAAAGCTGTTGCAGTCAAAGTAGCAACAGAATGAACACTTTTCAAAGCACTTAAGGGGAAATTGGGGCTAATCCCAGGAGTAGCAGAGATGAAAGACACCCTAGCCTGCATAATAAGTGACAGATAGCATAGCTCTCTCCTGGGAGAATGCTGGCCACAAATACTTCCAGATTTACATATGAGTGGAATGGGCTAGAATTTCACATTTTTAGAGGGCTAGGAAGGGTAAAAAGGCCCTTTGCAAAAAAAAAATCAACCCAGAAATGCAATTGATGCTATTATTTTACTATGTTATGACTCCTGAAACTGTGGGACCAGAATTTTGTGGTTTCACTTATCAGAAATTGTCCAATAGTGTATGCTATTATCCATGGATTTGTCTTTCCTCAATAAGTCCAAGAACATATCTCCTATGGATATGGGGGTTATATTGTAACTAGCAGATAGAAATTTGGGGATCAGCTTCACTGATTCAGAAAGGCAAGGTGGTAGCAGCCCCCAAAAAAGGGCAATAAAGGAGTTCAGGGACATAGGGGAGAAAGATGACTTCAGATCAGAGACCGAGTGGTTGGCTGGCCACCCTGACCCACAAAGAGCCAATCATTCTCCTAAAAAAGGAAAGGCTTTTGGAGGGGGAAGGAGGAGACCCACAGGATGGCCACCCCACCCATTATAAGTTAGGAGGTAGCAGGGACAAGTAGTGCAGAATTGCCTAGACTTAGGCAGGTGGCTGCCCACCCCACCAGGAGCAAACCAGTCACCTAAAGAAGCAAAGAAGAGAGAAGGGGAAGGAGGAGACCCCCAGGACAGTCGGGGGTCAGGGGCAGAGTGACTGGTTAGTGGACGGCCAGCCTACCCATTATAACTTTAACAGCTTACCAAACAAGGGAAAGGGAGATGGTGGCCTGTGTGTGGCAGACGGCAGCTGGATTGACAAGAATACACCCGCCACAAGGAAGGTGAGCAAAAGAAATCTTTGGACAGCAAATGAGTCGGGGGGTGCTTGGGATGGCAAGGAGGAAAATAAGGCTTTTAGGTACACTTTGATAACATCTCCTCTGCTCTGTTGATGACCTTGGTGACCCTGTGGTTCCAGGATTTTCCTGCCTGGGATTTGAGAATAAACCTCTACTTATTTTGGACCACATGCAGGCCAAAGCCAACAGCTGACTGTTGCCACTACCCGTCAGTGGCTGGAGGAGAGGCTGCCGCCTCCACAGAAGGAGGGAGTGCAACACCGATGTGTCTGACTGGGAAGCCAAAGAAGCTCCTGATGATGAAGAAAAAACAAACTATTGGATCGGGGCTAAAATACTCTTGTTTGGAAAACTGTTAAAAAAGCAATAAAACAAGAAATCTTTTCCACAAGATCCGAGAAATCAATGAAAGATTTAAACCACGAGTGGAGATGCTTTATGACCAGTAATTAAACACATTACACGACTAAGTAGAACTATATAAAAAAGACAAAAGTGTGACGGAGTCATTCAAAGAGGCAGCATTTAAAGATGTATCTACAGTTGTAGAAGTGGAAGCTGAACTCATAACACTTGGGATAAATGAATCACCAGGAACAGATGGCAGGTCAATAGCTCTGTTTCACACTACAGAGGCAGAATCTATTCTAGTTTTAACTGAAATATATTAACAAATGCAGAAAATCCAAACATGGCCCACAGATTAGAAATACTTAATACTCATTTTAGCCCCCAAGAACTGGGACACCAGGAATTTCAATAACCACAGAACAATTGCATTAATTTCCCCAAGTTATACTCAATATTATACACTAAAGCTTTTCACCATATATGGGGTAAGAATTCTACCTGTCCAAGCTGTATTCAGGAAAGAAGAGTCAATAGGAAACACATTGCAAACATACGTTTGATAGTAGAATACATCAAAGAATTTTCAAAGAAAATCAGCCTGTGCTTTCTAGATTATAGCAAACTCCGATAGGAAGCTGATAGGAAGAAAATCAACTAATTTGAAATGTGGTGCTAGAGAAGTCTTCTATAGTTACGGTCTGCAACTAAAAAGACAAATAAATGAGCAAATCAACCCTTACTCCCCTTAGAAGCCAAGCTGATTACATTTGGGCATATCATGAGAATACCGACTCGCTTGAAAAGACAATGATGTAAAGTGTAAGGCAGTAGGAAAAGAGAAAAACTCCATTCCAATGGTATAATCAAGGAAGACACGTCCTCAAATCTGCAAGACTTGGGCAAGGCTATTGCAGGGTGACTTAGGCCCTTTCCATACAGCCTCTATATCCCAGGACCTCTGGCAGCGGAACTCATATAATCCAGTTTAAAGCAGATAATCTGGAATCAGATCCTGGGATATAGGGCAGACTAGAAGGGGCCTTAGAGGTCTCCCATTCATAGAATCATAGATTCATAGGGTTATCTTAAGTCCAACTTGACTTGACAGCAGTTAACAACTCAGTGCTCATCCCGCATTTTCAAAAAATGTCCTTTTTTTGAATCATGATCTTTCATTGAGCTGTGACATATACTTACCAACAAGTCAGAAACTAAATTTAGTGGGGTTTACATTTGAGATGAAATAAATTGGGATGTTCTATAAGTTTCTTTCAGCATATTGTAACATCCATATGCAGAAGATGTGCATTGTTTCTGTATGTCATAATCGGCAGGAATTGTCTGCTGTATGTGTCCTGTAATCTGCACATCCCTTCGGGGTGAGAAGAGCGGAATATAAATAAAGTGTATTATTCTTATTCTGTCTGATTTACGGTCAAGTTCAAAAATTCAGTGCTGCAGTTTGTAGAAGTAGCTGAGGTCTCCAAGAAATGCCAGTCAAAGCCAGGATACAAACTTGTACCAAGAGAAAAATAGATTGATATGCCCTAACATCACTGAAAGGTCACCAGTAGCACTTCTGTTGGACTCTAGATAACCAATTATGTCTAACCTTGTTTATGTCAACTCCATTTTTTCAGTCTACAATTGAATAAGATAAAGTTGCAGAAAGAACTCTGAAGGTTTGATATCCTCTGCTGACCATCTTTGGAATAAAAGGATTGTTGCAGTTAGTCCCCTGCTGGTTTTGTCCCCATAGTTTGCAAAGTCACCAACCATATTGCTGTCAATCAGTGGAATGTCAAAATTAAAAAAAGATAGTGAATGAAGAATTAGCATCTAGTGACCTATATCAGTCTATTCATAATTTGAGCATTTTCACACACCATAATGTGCAAGTGCTAATAAGATAGTGCCTTAAATATGTTAATGCATGCAAATAGCCCAGTTTGGCTCTCTAAGGAATAGATTATCTTTGTACTTAGTCAGCAAACGAGTTTTATGGAGCTTAGATTCTTACGCTCCTTGCACAAACATCCTTTCTTCTTGTGGATGTTGTTTAAAAGTTGAGTGTAAGATAGTCAAATTTGGATATATTTGCTAGAAAGGAAAATAAATATTGAAATTAAATCAACACTGAGGCGAATTTTGCAATCTGAATCAACTTCAGCTCATTGAGGCTACTATATACTTTCAAATGACTCCACAAGTTCTCCTTTGCTTTTCCTTTATGCTTCAGATTACCTCATTAGTATGACCGGCATTTTGTTATGTGAAATCCATTTTAAACCGCAGTACTTAGGGTTTTGGCCATGGCCGACTTACCGGCCAACCCCTTTTGCGGGGTAGGGCTGTCCTCTTCGCCATCTTGGGGAGGTCAGGGGTCTTCTCCTTCCCAGAGACCCCTGGGGCGGCACCCAGTTTCCCGCCGCCAGGGCCAGCTAGCCAATGAGGGGGCTGGCCACGCCTCTCCCCTCCACGTGGCTAGCTGGCCCTTCTCTTTGCCCAGGCAGCATATTTAAGGCTGGCTGGGACTGCCCCCAGCACTTGCAGGGGCCAATTCGGTTTTGGAGAGGACAAGACGGCGATGGAGGCGGCATCAGTGGTTTGTGTACCTGGGGCCCCTGGCCCATGTGGTTCCCCCCCTCTCTTGGGTTCTGGGGATGGGGGATGGAGGCCTCCTTTGCCTCCTCGGCACCCTGCCGCCTTCCCTCCTACTTGGCCGCTTGGCCTTGTTCCCCCTCCCCTCTCCAGCGTTCCCGGGTGGAGGAGTAGAATCCTCTGCCCTCTGAGCAGCTGCCTTCCTTCCATGGCAGCCGCTCTTTCCGCAGCTTGAGGGGAAGCTCTGCTTGCTTCCCCTTTCCCACCGCCTCAGTCACCTAGCCTCCTTGCTGGCTGCCCTGCCTCGCCTCTGCTTTGGCCTCCTCCCTTCGGAGCCGGCCGGAGTCCTTGGTGGGTGGGGGAGGGGCCCAGATCTCTTCCCAGATCTCTTCCCGTGCTCCCTTTGGCTTTCCACTGCCTGCCCCCTGCACCCACTCCGTGCGCTTGCTCCTCTGGCGGAGGTGCGATTGCCCCCCCTCCTCGTGGGGGGGGGGGTGACGGGTAGGGCAGACTTTACATGCGCCGGGAGCACGCGGCCCTCCGGACCTACTCCGTCCTCGGCCCGCTGCCTCCTGTGTGGGTGGGGGGAGGGACTCGGCCTGCCACCCGCCCTCGCCGGGGTCGCGCTTGGTGCCTGCGTTCAGGTCTCTGCACGCCAGGCAGCCATACAGGCCAGTTTGTGTTGGAGGCGTCTGTGGACAACGCTGGCTCTCCGGCAGCCACGTGGTTTGCAGCTGAGGGGAGAGGGACTTGGCTCGCCATCCTCGCGTGCCGGTCCTCTATTCATAATAACAATCAATATTACAAATAACCATATAATTATATATATATATATATATATATATATATATATATATATATATATATAATGTTTACATACAAATAGGAGGCTCCTTGCCTCCAATCCGTCGTTTACCTCTGGCCCCAGGAGGGAAGGGCTCGTGGGAGGCTGTGCTCCCACTAGCCCAACAGAGCCCATCTCGTTCCTGCTTCTGGCCTGTCTTTGTTCTCTGCCCAGCTTGCTGGCTTGCAGCTTGTATGCCTCCACACCACCTATTCATTCATGCATGCATGCATTCATTCTATTTAATTTGTGGAGAGGCTATTTAACTGATTTTCAAGGCCATCCCAATTTCCAGGAAGTGTCCAGCTCTCCTGGTGGCCAATAGCTGGAATGTAAAATACTAGCGTTACTACTAGTGAAGAGCCTCTGAGTGTCTTTATATGCATGTTGTGTGTCCATGGCATTGAGTGCTTCTACTGTCCACGCCACCCCTCCTTAGGATGGGGGCACCCACTGCTAGGGCAGGCTGCCATCGCGGTTAGCAAATAGCCTCTGAGTGTCCGTATATACATGTTGTGTGTCCATGGCATTGAGTGTTTCTACTGTTCACGCCACCCCTCCTTAGGGTGGGGCACCCCCTGCTAGGGCAGGCTGCCATTGCGGCTAGCAAATAGCCTCTGAGTGTCCGTATATACATGTTGTGTGTACATGGCATTGAGTGTTGCTACTGTTCATGCCACCCCTCCTGTGTGGGGGCACCCCCTGCTGGTGCAGGCTGCCATTGCGGCTAGCGAACAGCCTCTGAGTGTCTGCATATACATGTTGTGGGTCTGGCAGTGAGTGTTTCTACTGTTCTTGCCACACACCCCCCCTTGGTGGGGGCACCCCCTGCTGGTGCAGGCTGCCATTGCGGCTAGTGAACAGCCTCTGAGTGTCTGTATATACATGTTGTGTGTCTTTGGCATTGAGGGTTTCTACTGTTCATGCCACCCCTCTTTAGGGTGGGGCACCCCTTGCGGGTGCAGGCTGCCATTGCGGCTAGTTTATAGCCTCTGAGTGTATGTATTTTCATGTTGTGTGCACATGGCATTGTGTGTTGCTACTGTTCTTGCCACCGCTCCTTTGTGTGGGCACTCCCCATTGAAAAAGGAGGAATGCAGCACCTCTGTGTACAATGCCTTTACAACAGTGAAAAACGAGCAGGCTGGTATAATATCAAACACAAACAACAGTGTATAGAAGCCAAATGGTCGTTAGACTGTATACGCTGAAGGTCTAAATGAAAACACAACCCCAATATATGCAAAATAGCAATCTATTGAACAATTGGCAATATAACAAACATACAATAAAGACACAATGTCTCAATGCAATTGAGAGGCGCACGGATATCCCCCCAAAAACAAAGTACTTGCAATTGGATGGTTATAGTAGAAATACACCCCTCGCTGTGTATATAGGCCAGTCTAAAAGAGAACTTAAAACTAGATTTGTGGAACATCGTTCTAAAATAAATAAAAAAAGCCTAGATTCAGCTTTTTACTCCCATTGCACACAGTTGAACCACACTCCTGCCTCCTTAAGAGTAAGGATACTAGAAAAGGTCACCTCTAGTACTCAAAAAGATACCAGTGAGCAATTACTGAGACTAGAAAATCTTTGGATCTTAAGGTTAAACACAGAATGGCCAGCTGGCCTCAATGATCCAATCTGTATCAGCTCCATCTTGCTATAAAAAAGCCAGTTCCCTATTTCATTACCTTTGGGTCACCCTACTCCACATAGAGCGGGGTTATGTGTAATCCTACACCTGATATGGTATGCATACACTTGTTATTACTATAGGCTGTGTTTTAGTGTTTTTATGTATAATTTGTGGATATTGATTCCTTTCATTGTTGTATCTATAGTGACTACTGCTTGGTACTAGCCATAGAGCCTTGAGAAAGGAGCCCATAATAATAGCCCGAAACGGTTGAATAAGCCGCGGATGAATAGAGCATTATGCTGGCCGTCGGCTCTGCTACCCACCGAGCCTCTGTGTGAGGAAGGAGCCACACCGCCTCTTCTTGCACACAAGTCCTGGGGTATTTCCCCTTTAATAGAGCATTGAAGCTCTTTATTAGACTGCTGAATGTCAGTGAATCCTTCCCATCCTGCGATACATCCCATCACCCCCTTCCGTGTCTCTTCTCCCGGGATTCCCTCCTGAGGAGCTCCAGTGACGCGCCCTGCCATTTACCCTGGCCAGGGAGGGGTGTTTGTTTCATGAGTATTCCATAGAAGGACGCCGGGAATCCCTGGATCCTTGTTTGGGGATTTCCCCATCATCGCCATCCCTTTGATCCAGGCCTCCTCCCCGCCCACCACGCATCGTCGTCACCATAGCTACACAGCACAGACGACGTTACCCACCCACGCCGCTCCACGTCATCATTCAGCGCCGTCCGCAGCCGCGCTGACGCGCCGCTCCACGTCATCACTCGGCCCCAGCCTCAGCCGCGCCGGTTTGTTTTGGGGGATATCCGTGCGCCTCTCAATTGCATTGAGACATTGTGTCTTTATTGTATGTTTGTTATATTGCCAATTGTTCAATAGATTGCTATTTTGCATATATTGGGGTTGTGTTTTCATTTAGACCTTCAGCGTATACAGTCTAACGACCATTTGGCTTCTATACACTGTTGTTTGTGTACAATGCCTTTACACCAGGACTAATGAACTGCACCATTATGTGACTAGGCAGTTATCAGGGGAGCATTCGCACAGTTAAAGCTTGTGCGCCAGCTGCGCCCATACCTTGGGAAGTCTGATTTGGCTATTGTAGTCCACGCTCTGGTTACATCCTGTATAGACTACTGCAATGCGCTCTATGTGGGGTTGCCTTTGAAGACTGCTTGGAAACTTCAAATGGTCCAGCGGGTGGCAGCCAGGTTGCTAATGGAGCAGCGCTCAGATTGCACACAACTCCTCTGTTGCACCAACTACACTGGCTGCCAGTTTACTACCGGGCACAATCTGAAGTGCTGGCTTTAGCCTATAATGCCCTAAACAGTTCTGGCCCAGCTTACCTGTCCAAATGTACCTCTCCTTATGAACCATCTAGGAACTAAAGATTGTCTGGGGAGGCCCTGCTCTCGATCCCGCCTTCTTTGCAGGTGCATCTGGCAGGGACGAGAGACAGGGCCTTCTCAGTGGTGGCCCCTCGACCCATCAGCTGTGAAATTCCCTCCCTAGGGATATTAGATCAGCCCCCTCCCTCCTGGCTTTCCGAAAAAAAGTAAAAACCTGGCTCTTTGAACAATCTTTTGGAAATGCACCATAATAGATAAACGATGAAAGACTGAACATGGAATGGCTTAGATGATGCTACTGGAAAATAGGTTTGACAGGATGACATTGGTGGTTATATGTTTTAATGGTTTTTGTATGGATTTTTATAATGCCGTGCTAAATGTTTTAATTGTACTTTTAAATTGTACTGTTGTGGCACAAAATTGCTGCCAATTTGTAAGCTGCCTTGAGTCACCTTCGGGCTGAGAAAGCCAGAAAAGTAATACCATAAATAAATAAATAAATAAATAAATAATGCTCAGGCAATGTATGGCTGTAATGTTAGACATGTAGAAGCAGCAGCAGTTTTTGCTCTTATCTGGGGCAAATCAGAATTGTTCCCTGGCTGCCCTTGTACTTCCAAGGATACAGGACTAGCTTTTGACATCTCCCCTTATCACTGGAATAGCTATGCTAGTGGATATACACATTCTTCAAACAGACTTATTGAAACTTAATATATGGCTCTTCCCTGGACAAACTCACACAAAATTATGCTGTCTAAAGTAGATCTCACCCTGACACACTGATAAGTCAAAACACACAGTACTTAAAACCAGCCAAGTTATTTTGGTACATGAGGCAGAAAAACCTCAGAAACACTTCCCCTCCCACCGACACTTAAAATAAACAATAATAACAAATAAAATAATGAACTATTCACTGCCTTTTCATAATGTCCAGTAGCTGCTGACGAAGGTAGCTGCCTCAATTCATTCAGATCTGGGGTAATCTATATCTATATCATAAAAGTGAATGTTTGTATGTATGTGGCAGCTTTCTGATTGGCTGCCACTTTCACAGGCCAGTGTGACCAGCAAGGGTGACGGAGCCCCCATGACCCACTCTACATCCTGGTGCAGTTTGGAGGAGTATGGCTAATGGATGATGGGACTTGAAGTACCTTCACTCACTTCCAGAGACCACAGCAACACTCATCCAATCTGTATACCTTAATAAAGCGGAATGTTTGTATGTATGTATGTATGTATGTGTGAGGAGGGCGGAAGGGCGGATATGTGGCAGCTATTTGCATAAAGTCCTTTGATTGGCCAGCCTCGCCACTCCAAAATTCTAAGGCACCAGACAGAGGGCATTGATTGCCACTGATTAGCCAGCATCCCAGAATCCAGGCCTCTACATTCAAACAACAGGATTTGGATATGTGGCAGCTATTTGCATAAAGTCCTTTGATTGGCCAGCCTCGCCACTCCAAAATTCTAAGGCACCAGACAGAGGGCATTGATTGCCACTGATTAGCCAGCATCCCAGAATCCAGGCCTCTACTTTCAAACAACGGGATTTCTTCCCACTGAGGGGAAAAAAATGCACCATCAACATTCCCTCCCCACTTGGCTCTGTGAAAACAAAATGGATTCCTGTTTTCTCCTCCCCCTCAGCTTTTAGAAAACGGCTGCCTGCCATTCGGCCTTTTAAAGTTACCAATTACCAGCAGAGCAGGCCAGAACATTACAGGCCCCAAAAGAGAGTTTAGGACAGGATGGGCCACGAATGATGGGATTTGCATTACCTTCACCCAATTCACTTCCCAGAAAACACTGTAGCCCCTACAAATCACAAACCAGGCCCAAAATTTACAGTAAGGCTTCATTAACTTGATTTTCCTGACTAGGCCTCAGTTAATGGGACATTGTGTATGGCCAGGCCCCAAAAGAGAATTTAGGACAGGATGGGCCACGAATGATGGGATTTGCAGTACCTTCACCCAATTAACTTCCCAGAAAACACTGTAGCCCCTACAAATCACAAACCAGGCCCAAAATTTACAGTACGGCTTCATTAACTTAATTTCCCTGACTAGGCCTCAGTTAATGGGACATTGTGTATGGCCTGAATTAACAGTAACCAACCTTGGCACACTGAGCCCTATAACCCATGATTCATTCTACTGCAGTTTGAAGTAGGGAGGACCATGGATGATGGGACTCGAAGTACCATCACAGGTTATGAGATTTGTAGTACTTTCAAACTCTTCATTCCCCACAGACCAAGGCGGCCCTGAACCACAATACCAAACTTGGCACACAGTACCCCCATGACCCACACTCCATCCTACTGCAGTTTAGAGGAGGATGGACCATGAAGGATGGGATTTCAAGTACCTCCATTCACTTCCCAAACCCGCTGTGACCCTCATCCAGTGCGTAATCATGACCACACTTGGCACAAAAAGCCCCCATGACCCAATGGACGTCCTGATGCAGTTCGGAGGGCTGACCACAGATGATGGGACTTGAAGTACCTCCACTCATTTCACCAGACCATTGCCAACCTCATCCAAACACTGATCAAGACCAAACTTGGCACACAGAGCCCCCATGACTCATTCTGGTGCAGTATTGAGGAGGATGGACCACGAATGATGGGACTTGAAGCACCTCCACTCACTTCCCAAGACTGCTGCGACCCTCATTCAATGACTAATCAAGACCAAACTTGGCACACAAAGCCCTCATGACCCACTCTACATCCTGGTGCTGTTTGGAGGGGGTGGACCATGGATGACAGGACTTGAAGTACCTTCACTCACCTTCTGAGACTACTGCGACCCTCATCCAATGCATGATCATGGCCACACTTGGCACGCAAAGCCCTCGTGACCCACTCTACATCCTGGTGCTGTTGGGAGGGGATGGACCATGGCCAATGGGACTTGCAGTACCTTCACTAACTTCCTGAGACCACTGCAAGCCACATACACATCTAATAGGAACCAACCTTGGCACACAATGCCTTCCTCAAATAACCCGGGCACCGCCGGGTCCTCAGCTAGTTACCAATAAAGACCAAACTTGGCAGAGAGAGCCCCCATGGTCTACTCAACACTCTGGTGTGGTTTGGGGGAGGATGGATTATGGATGATGGGACTAGCAGTACCTTCACTCACTTTCTGAGACCACTGCAACCCTCATCCATTGACTGATATATAGCAAACTTGGTACACAGATCCCCCCATGACCCACTCTATATCCTGGTGCAGTCTGGAGGAGGATGGACCACAGATGATGGGACTTTAAGTACCTTCACTCACTTCTTGAGACTGCTCTGAACCTCATTCAATGACTGATCAAGACCAAACTTTCACACAGAGCCTCCATGAGCCACTCTACATCCTGGTCCTGTTTGGATGAGAATGAACCATGGACGATGGGACTCGCAGTACCTTCACTAACTTCCTGAGAGCACTGCAAGCCACATAAATGACTGATAAAGGCCAACCTTGGCACACAATGCCATTCTCAAATAACCCGGGCACCGCTGGGTCCCCAAGCTAGTATCTTATATTTGACAAAGAAAGGGAGGGAATTTCTTGGCTCTCGGCTCACAACATATGTCAGCACTGAATATCCAGGATATGCAATATTTATTCCACACGACAACCTCTCATTTTTGGCAAGGTGTAAACGGCCCCTCAGTCACAGATCTACATTTTCACTGTGGTCTTGGATTTGTTCTTTGAAGTCTTATTCAAACCTGTAACCAAGTAGATTTTTCATAGCGAAAGATCACTACATGTTGCTCTTCCTTACAATTTTAAGTACATTTGTCAACATTTTTCCTTTCTGCCCTACCCAGTTTCTACTTTTGATTATAAGCAACTCGGGACAATCAATTTATCTTTGTTGCCTGCAGAATTCTTTAAGAGACCATATACACTGATGAGACATAATGGATAAGTAAGGACATTTGGAAGACAGAAGGCTATATCATGGAGCTTTTCACACACATTTCAACCCAGTCTTATTAAACAAGGATGCAAAGACATGTGGGCCAAACATTCACTTGACATTTGAGTATGACAAAACAAGATGTGTTTCTCTCAACTAAGATTCTAATTGAACATGACAGTTAATTAATGGGAGGGGAAGTTCGTAGCAAGCATGGAAAAGATTTAATGTAAGAATGCAGTAAAGCCATCGGTAATTGAAATTGCATCTGCATAAACCTGGATTCCACAGTGCTATTCAGATGGTCTATCTTTGATCTCCACCAATGTTGAGAATGCAGTTTAGGCTGTTCAGCTAGGCAGAAACCAGTTCAGTGAGGGGGGAGTCTGAGTGAGAGAGGGTCTACCCTAGCAAACCTTTTGTATCATTATCCTAATACCCCCATGCATATGGGATATATTGAGCATGGCGATCAGATCATGATATGAATAAACATAACAGTTCCAACTTTCATACAAATTCAACTTAAGAACAAACCTGCAAAACTTATCTTGTTTGTAACTTGGGGACTGCCTGTAATCGGTTCCATGGGCAAGATAAACAGATAGACCAGTGTTTCATCTGTAATTACTAGGCATGAGAAAAAAGTTATAAAAATCAAAAGAATTAGTAAGTGATTCGTATGTAATGGGACTTTCAAGTTTTTACGGATCGCAAGGCCAATCCCGGAAGTGGACTTTCTTTTTCGAACCCCCTGGGCCCAAAATTTTGTTAGAATTCTAAATATTTCGGAAGGCTCCCTATTACCCCCCTCCAAAATCCTAGACATTACTCACAGTCAGATGGGGCCTTTCCATGCTCGAGGCCTACTTTAACTGAAAGGCCTTGCCTCCAGGAAGAGAAAAACCAGCCAGAACCATAGAGAGAGCGAAACTGGAAGTCCTAGAGCGGCTGGAGGACTCAGGAAAAAAGCGCTTTAAACTGCAGGGAAAGGAGCCTGAAAGGGCTGCGTGCGGGTGGCCCCTTCCCGCTAAGAAAAACCCGACCCAGGCTTGGGTCATTTATATCTTAGAAGGGAAAGGGCTGCCCATGCAGGCTTTCCCCTTAAGAAATAACCCGACCCAGGCTTGGGTCGGCTTATATCTTAGCGGGAAAGGGCTTACCCCGTCTTGGTGGCCCTTCCCGCTAAGAAATAACCCGACCCAGGCTTGGGCCGGCTTATATCTTAGCGGGAAAGGGCTGCCGTGCGGGTGGCCCCTTCCCTGCTAAGAAAAAACCCAACCCAGGCTTGGGTCATTTATATCTTGGCGGGGAAAGGGCTGCCGTGTGGGTGGCCTTCCCCGCTTAAGAAATAACCCACCCAGGCTTGGGTCGGCTTATATCTTAGCGGGGAAAGGGCTGCCGTGCGGGTGGCTCCTTCCCCGCTAAGAAATAACCCAACCCAAGCCTGGGTCGGCTTATATCTTAGCGGGGAAAGGGCTGCCGTGCAGGCGGCCCCTTCGCTAAGAAATAACCCGACCCAGGCTTGGGTCGGCTTATATCTTAGCGGGGAAAGGGCTGCTGGGGGCAGTTTTCCCTCGCTAAGAAATAACCCGACCCAGGCTTGGGTCCGGCTTATATCTTAGCGGGGGAAGGGCTGCCCCGGCGGGTTATATCTTATATCTGCCTGTCGGGTTATATCTTAGCAGGAAAGGGCCGCCGCACGGCAGCCCTTTACCCGCTTAAGATATGCCGACCCAAGCCTGGGTCGGTTATATCTTAGCAGAAAGGGGCCGCCCGCAGGCAGCCCTTTCCGCGCTAAGATATGTTTTACTCCAAGCTGGGTCGGGTTATATCTTAGCAGGAAAGGGCCGCCCGCACGGCAGCCCTTTCCCCGCTAAGATATAAGCCGACCCAAGCCTGGGTCGGGTTATATCTTAGCAGGAAAGGGCGCCCGCACGGCAGCCCTTTCCCCGCGAAGATATAAGCCGACCCAAGCCTGTCGGGTTATATCTTAGCAGGAAAGGGCCGCCCGCACGGCAGCCCTTTCCCCGCTAAGATATAAGCCGACCCAAGCCTGTCGGGTTATATCTTAGCAGGAAAGGGGCCGCCCGCACGGCAGCCCTTTCCCCGCTAAGATATAAGCTGACCCAAGCCTGGGTCAGGTTATATCTTAGCAGGAAAGGCCGCCCGCACGGCAGCCCTTTCCCCGCTAAGATATAAGCCCGCCCAAGCCTGTCGGGTTATATCTTAGCAGGAAAGGACCGCCTGCACGGCAGCCCTTTCCCGCTAAGATATAACCCGACCCAGGCCAGTTGGACAGCCCTGTTCTAGTTTACCAAGAGCACGTTCCTCATACCCTCCAGGTCACTATCACCCTTACTACATTCTTACTATTAGAATTTATTATTTAATTCTAATAAATGCTCTGGAGAAGCGAGCCTTGACTATTTTATTTAATAGTAATAATACTAATAATACTAATAATAATAATATATTAATGCTTTATATTCAGACTTTAGAACCAATTTAGAATTTCGTTAGTAATTATGTTACATTTTAGAACTTTTTGGAAATTTTTTTGTAAGTCTTTCTATTACTAATAAAAAAATCCCCCCCCATTTGATTTTAGAATCGCGATTTTTGGGTTCTAAACCATGCCTAGTAATTACATATGTATGTGTAATCAATAGATGATCAATGTCATCAAGACAGCATAAGTTCTCGATGATTTGCAAAGAAGAACAATGTTTTTGCATGGTAGCCACTAATTTAAAATAAGGAAAGTATTTTTCCCTTTATATATATGTTCTAGATGATTCCAATAAGGCATTTTATATATTTTATGAGTCTACCTTCTTGGAGAAATTTGTATCACCGTCTTTATGAGACTGTTGAATGCGATTCATCAAATTAAGCAGCAATTATCTGAATGTACCTTTAAAATGTCAGCACATGGTGGCCAGATTTGGAATAATTTTGATTCTCTAAGGTGACTGGTATGGAAATAGAAAATGTAATTTAATGAAGATTGATGTAAAATATGGGCATCTGAGGTCAGGAAAACTAATAGAGGGTACATTTTAATGGAATGTATGTACAGTACATTGACCAGGGAAAGAATTTAGATATCAGTGTGTGGATGAGGGGATCATTAATGGCATCATCTTATATAATAAAAATGAAATATTGGAGCAGCCAGAGAATACTGGAGCTTTCTATGGCTTGTAAGGAGGCAGTTTTCTTCTTCATTATGTTTCCATTCCCAAAGCTGACTTAATCAGAATAGCCTGTTTCTCATATTGGAATCCTAAAATCTGCCATTAAGGCATGTTATGCTACCTTTCTATTTTATTTACTTTCACAGAGGACTAATTGTTGAGCAATAACACAACCTTGTGGCCTATGTTGTGTTTTAGGGCAAGTGATGCACCAGTTTGAGGTACATTGGTTTAGAACGGAGTCCCCTGCAGGGTGAGAAGGGCAGAATATAAGTACTGTAAATAAACAAAAACAAACAAACCCAGAAAGCTCTGTCTTGTATTTCCACTAGGGGTATCTGTGAAGATCATGGGATGGAGAGAAGGCTCTCCCCAGAAGATATCAAAACAAGGATCGGTTCATGTGGGAGAACAGAAAGTCTTGGTGAATTTCTCTCTTCCTTCTGGATAAATTCAGTGAAAGTACCGTGTCTTCCCAATTTGTCTACAAGTAAATAAAATAATGAATTTGGTGAGGGTATTTACATTTAACTTTAGGCCAGATCAACTGATCTAGTCGGCTGATTATTAATTTAAGATTCTTTCCTTTACTATTAGATGTGGAAAAAATTCCAGCACACAAATAAACACAAGCAGAGAAATCTGAAGGAGAATTGTGTGTTATTCTCAGTGATCCTTCTCTCTCTACCACTCAACAGAGATGATTTCAATGTAAAACTATTTCTAGTGTCTGCAAATTTAAAAAAACCCAAAAGAAAGGGATCCATTAAGCATTTCCAGGAAGTTTTCAATTAATTATGCAATTTAATGAGCACCAGCAGTAGGCCGGTAGCTATTATATCATTGCTGTTAATCACTTTATTCCATTTTAGCTTTCTTAATGATTAAATATGTGGTTCTGGTAGATCTTCTGTTGCCTGGCTTACCTTCATTTGGGGATGTGTGTGGATGATGAAGCACAGATTTAAATTTCCCCATCTCATATCATCAATATTAATTTGGCTTGCATGAAAATGAATAACCTGAGCACTGCCTTCAATATTCTATTTTTTGTAATATTTCTTTGAAAGTGAAAGCAGTTTGGACAAGCAATTGATGGAGGCTGAGTTAATGACTTGGTGCTATCTTTATTCATGTCACTAAATCAGCATTATTTCAATAGGACAGAGACCATGCTGCAGGCACCTCTCCAAAACTGCATTTGGATAAAGTACATCTAGAAAGATGGGAGACATTATATATAAAGTGAATTTTACAAACCAAGTGCATCAAATTATCTTTTGGATGTCATATATGTCTTATTATGTATGAGATCACACAAATCTTGACAATATTTCATGTAGATAACAAACCATATGTGTGGGATGGGACCAATACTCCAACAGTGCATGGAAAGACAGCATAGTCCCTCTTATCCAACATAAACAGGCTAGCAGAACGTTGGATAAGCGAAAATGATGGATAATAAGGCAGGATTAAGGGAAAGCCTATTAAACATCAAATTATGCTACAATTTTACAACTTAAGCACCAAAACATAATGTTTTACAACAAATCAAAAGAAAAAGCAGTTCAATACACGGTAACGTTATGTTCCCTCACTTATCACGGATATTACATTCCAGGACCACCCACGATAAGTGGGAAAATGGCAGCAATGGCCAAGGGCAGCTCTCCACATAATGATACTTGACTTAACTACAGGTCATATCAAAATCTATAATTCTGGCCCACAAGCTTTCCCTTGACTTATACATGAGGTTGACATACACGAAAATATATGATGCCATCAGGTTGTATTGGAAGCCTTAGGAAATTCTTAGAATGTATAAATCTCTAGGAATCTCTAGGCTCTCCAACACAGTTCTATAATAAGTAAAGTAAATAAGTAAACTTTATTATTATGGTCAATGACCAGATCATAACAGGGGGACCCAGTCCTGCACATCCACATCAAACCTAAAGGATTATATGCTTCAAACTTCAACACATTTTAAAATCTAGGCTAAAAAACACATACAAGTGTTTTTAAAACCCAACTCAACCCACAAGATCATCCAAAGGCAGTCTAAAGGGAGATAGTGGGGATGGCACCGGGGATATACAACACTATAAATATCATTCTATATATGATTTATCATATATATTCCAGAGGTGAAGCTAAGGTCTTTTGTCTCTCAGCTCTATGGTATGATGGGACCAGATGTTAGTTAACTTAATGGCCTTCAGTTGTATCAACAGTTTCAAATAACTATGGCCTTGCCAGATACATGAGACTTAATGCAGCAAGAAAGATAGAGTGATTGAATGGATGGCCCCATTGTCCACCCACTCTCTCCAGCATATTGCAAGCATACTGCAGGTTTATGGGTGCCATTTCACATTCATTTTTCTCCTACAAAAAGTTTGGAAGTAGCTGTAGTAATGTCACCAATGGGACTACTTTTGATGAGCAACCCACCTTTTACAATGCAGTAAATAACATCTACTTGTTAAATGTATTGTCAAAGGCTTTCATGGCTGTAATGACTGGGTTGTTGTCGTTTTTTTGGGCTGTATGGACATGTTATAGAAGCATTCTCTCCTGATGTTTCGCCTGTATCCATGGCAAGCATCCTCAGAGATTGTGAGGTCTGTTGGAAACTAGGAAAATTGGGAGAGAGAAAGAACTCTTGTCTATTGGAGCTAGGTGTGAATGTTTCAATTGGCCACCTTGATTAGCATTTGATGGTCTGACAGTTTTTAAGGTGTGGCTTGTTACTACCTGGGGAAATCCTTTATTGAGAGGTGATTAGCTGTTTCTGATTGTTTTTTGCCTGGAGTTCCCCTGTGTTTGAGTTTTGTTCTTTTTTTAAATACTGATAGCCTGATTTTGTTTATTTTCATGGTCTCTTCCTTTCTGTTGAAAATGTCCACATGCTTGTGGATTTCAATGGCTTATCCGTGTATCCTGATATGGTAGTTGTTAGAGTGGTCCAGCATTCTATGTTCTCAAATAATATGCTATATCCAGGTTGGTTCATTAGGTGCTCTGCTATGGCTGACTTCTCTGGCTGAAGTAGTCTGCAGTGCCTTTCGTGTTCCTGGATTTGTGTTTGGGCAATGCTGCATTTGGTGGTCCCTATGTAGACTTGTCCACAGCTGCATGGTATACGGTTGACTCCTACAGAGGTGAGAGGATCCCTCTTGTCCTTTGCTAAATGTAGCATTTGTTGGATTTTCTTAGTGGGTCTGTAGATAGTTTGTAGGTTATGTTTCCTCATCAGCTTCCCTATGCGGTCAGTGGTTCCCTTGTTGTATAGCAAGAACACTTTTCCTCTGGGTGGATCTTTGTCTTTACTCTCGTGGCCCAAATTTTATCTGCAACAAGTGTAAGGGCCAATAACATTTAACAGAAGGGCATGTTTATTATAAACAAGGAAGATCACATCAGGCTGGTAAAGCTTCATGCAAATTGGAGCATGTCCACAGTTAATTAGTGTAAGAAGTTGCAGGATTAGAAAAACAATTGGCATCCAAGTGCTTTGAGGAACAACAACCAGCAAGTAGGGAGTGTAATAATAATCTTGCAGTAACTAAACAATTGCCATGTAACTAAAGGTAGATGTCCTGTTCTCAGTTTTTCCATGGACAGAGTAAGCTAAAGTCTGATCTTCGTTGATTCAAGCGCTACCACTCCTTCCTCTATCTCATGCCAATGACAAAACTAGAATAGGAGCAAGTGATCAGAAAACAAGAAATAAAGACATTGCATCCCAGAAGGTTGGAGATATTGACACCTTTCTAAATCACGTAGAGTTTGATGACATTATCTTATATTATTGTGTCCCCTAAGTGGTTAAATTAACACTTTGTTAACTAGATATAGCTTAGCACACAGTCACTGTACAGGCAGTCCTCGAATTACGAACATCCGACTTACATCCGACTCATAGTTAAGGACATGGATGAGACAACAGGATGTGAGAGAAATCTACCCGTAGGAAGGAAAACTAACTTCTGTAAGAGTTATTATTCGTAATTTGGGGACTGCCTGTATAAGGGCATAGAGTGGCATTATTACAGTCTCAAAAGTCCTTCCATCCTGGATTTTTAATTGCAATTGACATGTTTTGCTCACTTTTTATGACTCATATAATAAACCAAATACTGTCATGCTGCAATTTCGTTGTGCTTCTCTGGGCAGATGGAAGATTTCCTGAGCTATCATTATTAGGGCCCTGTAACACTGTGCATTTCTCCACTTTCTTTACTTGGTAAGAAAAAGCCTCAAGAAGCCTTTGGGGGAACCCCCCCTCCACAGAGATTATAAATGCAACAATATTATTTTAAAGTGAAAAAATTTCCAAAATCCATAATTAATCATTAATGTTGCTAAGGTTGTTAAAACATTTGTAAACATTAGCATTATTATAGTATTATAGCATTATTACACTGTAACACAGGAAACAACACTGCAACATTATGGCATTATAACGCTTTCATTAAATGCCAAAAGGCATTTTAAGGGCTAATTAAAATATCTATTAATACCAGATGTCATCCTGTCCAGTAATGATGCAGCTGTAAGCCTGATGTAATTATTCTGTTGACGTTTATAGTCATTGCATGATCATAATATCCAAAAATGTCCACACAAAATCCTACCTCTGAAGCCTCACAAACACTGCAAACACAGCCACATCCATGGCACTGGAAAGCAAGGTGGTGAGTAATGACAAGTCCAGCCCAATCCCAGTTGCAGGGCACACCGACAACCGTGAGAAGATCCCAAAAGTACCCTCAGGGGTTTCTACAGCTGCCAGTTTGCTAGGAAAACAGAAAATTGGCGTGTGGGTTGTTTTGTGCATGTTAATTGCACATATGACTCCAAATGGGTATATCTCTCCAAACGAATAGTGCCAACATTTGCGCCATTTTAATTTAAAAAAACATTTTTCATAAATCAACTTCCCGAATTTACAGTGTCCCAAAATCTTACAAATTATCACTAGCAATTGCCATGAAAAACTGTTAGTCTGTATCCAACTCCATGCATTATTACTGGAAAATAACCAATTCTCACTGATCTGAAAGCATCTTGTCTCGAGATAGCACTCATCACCAGGCTATAAGTATTTTCTGTCAATCTTGTCAGTTCTTTAGGGATTCTCCATTTTCTCTTTGCCTGTCCCATTCTGTCAAGTGATATAAGATATAAGTGCTTGAAATCAATAAGGTTCTAGCTTCATCTCCCAGCTTTCTTTCTGATTTTCTTTATTATTTCCATTCTATGGAGCCATGTCAATCCATGTGTAGAGCTTAGTGTTCACAAAATTCAGAGGTGATTATCCCAGCACTGCTCGCCTGCAGTAACAATGTTTGCCATCTCCAGAAGTTTTAAGCACACAGTTATCTGTATCATTCCAGTTTAAGGCCCAAGGGCAGACAATTGTCTTATAGGTGAGTATGGACTTGAGACAATCTATAACTTGGTAGACTGGACTTGCAGACAAGCTGGAGGTCAATATTCTCATCTACATTGATACAACTTGATTCCGATAGGAAGAATAGGAAAAGCTGCAAGCCTGGGAGTATACTCTACTGACTTGTAAGACTAGATCCAGTGCTCCTGAGCTGCCTGACTTCCTTAGTCAAGAGGATTATATGTGTTTATGATAGGTTTAGTTACTTCTTCTAGTTGTCTAGGAGTGAAGGTAGTAAGGATCTCGGCCTGAGTCAGAGGTCATCAGTGCATGTCTGCAGTATTGGAAAAATCACAGACATCAGTTGAAATGTAGGTTCATCATGTCAGAGGAGGGTTGAGCAAAGTGAGGCCCTAAGGTTGCATGGAGAACACACACACACTGCTGTTTTGTGGCTTTTGGTCCTTCCAGTCTTTCATTTTGATGAAATGCCTTTTTAGATGCCCCCAGGAGGAGGAATTCATCTTTAAAATGTATTGCAGGCCTGACTGCTTAATTTTTTTAAAACTGTTTTTCAAAACCAGAAGTGGACTTCTAGAAATGGAGTTTGGGTGTTTTGGGCAGTCTGTGCAGAACCTGGATGGCATTAGGGATAGAAATTGCTCCCTAGACCCTCCACAGTCACCATCTCATATCAGATGAATCAATCTGCAATTGTTAATATAATTTGTTATGAGCTAAAACTCTCTTATCTTTATAGGACTGTTGGTTATCAGGGTCCCCCCCCCCCCCAAATACATTTTCAGAACTCACTTGAACTTTTCATATGCTCTCATCTTGTATCTGTAGCACCCATGGGTTCGTTCGTGCCACTGGGAGGGGGTGAGGCGCCGGGGGTCCCGATGCCATTGGGACCCGCACAGGCTGAAGGGGACTCAGAGGACGAGTTGGAAGGCCCAGAGCAAGATTGGTCAGCAGTGCCTTTGCCCAGTTCACCTGTAGAGAGTTTAGCATGGGATCTCGAGTGGGAGCATTCTCCCGGGGAAGGAGCGGACCAGGTGGAGATGGGAGGCAGCGAAGCAGATAGCGGAGATAGTTATGAATTCCCAAACGGCCGAGGTTCCCAGGACCTGGCCGAGCAGCAGATGGAGGCCAGCGGCTGGGAAAGTTCGGGGGAGGCTGCTTCTCAAGGAGATAGCGATACTGAACTGGAAGAGCGGGGCCGTTCCCATAACAGACGCAGGGACATAGAGCAGGGCAGGAGGAGCTGGCATCTGTCCCTAGATCGTCACCGTTCGGAAAGTAGAGACTGGAGACGCCGGGCCCTAGATCGTCGAGGGGCCCGGCCGAAGGTTTAAGAACGGCCCCGTGGGAACTGATCCTCAGTTCTCCGGCCACGTCAGATCTGAGCTGAAGGGCGTGAAAGCGGAGTGAACCACGGAGCCTAGTTTGGCTCGCCGTGGACCAAGTCCTTGCCTTGTTATTGTTTCGCATTGCTGCGGATACCCTGATCTGTTCGGAGTGGATCCGAACTTGCCAAGTTTATTGCCACGTTTGCTTTTGGAATTATCCTTTGGAACTTTGCTTTCTTAATGGGACTACAGCTTTGCTGTTTGCATTATTCTTTGGGCTCTTCAAGACCCTGCAGCTAGTTCTACGGGATTTTTGGTGGCTTAAAGTGCGGAGGGATGTGGAGGACTATGTGGGATCCTGCCCTGTGTGCCACCGGGCTAAGAACCAGGGGGGCAAGCCGGCTGGCTTGCTCCAGCCTCTTCCGACTCCTTCCGCTCCCTGGAAGATGATTTCGGCTGATTTCATCACCGACCTCCCCAAGTCCAAGGGCTTCACCACGATACTGGTCGTGGTGGACTGTTTCACCAAGATGGGACACTTCATCCCCTGTGTGGGGGTGCCTACTGCCAAGGAGACTGCTGATATGTTTGTGCAACATGTGTTTCGGCTGCATGGACTTCCACAGAGCCTGGTGACGGACCGGGGCACCCAATTCACTTCCCAGTTCTGGAAGGCTGTCCAGAAGCTGCTGGGGATTGATGTGCGGATGTCCACGGCTCACCACCCGCAGACCGATGGGCAAACCGAAAGGGTTAATGCCACTTGAGCAGTACCTGCGCTGCTATGTCAACTATCAGCAAACCAACTGGGCGTCCTTGTTGTCTTTGGCAGAGTTTGCCTACAACAATGCGACGCAGGAATCCATCAAAGAGACTCCTTTCTTTGCCAACTACGGACACCACCCTCGGTTCTACCCCCCGGTGGACCCGTCTGGGGACGTTTCGGAGGCTAAGGATTGGCTCCAGGAGCTCACTGCGCTTCAAGACTTGCTCCATACTCAATTGGACCAGGCGAAGGCCGACTACAAGCGGATGGCTGATCGGCGGCGCCAGGAGGGTCCTGCGATTCTGGTGGGGATAAAGTTTGGCTGTCCACCAAGAATCTGCCCATGCAACGCCCCAGCCGCAAGTTGGATGCCCGGTTTTGGGGCCCTACAAAGTTTTGGAGCGGTGGGGCCTGTCTCCTTCAAGCTCCAGCTCCTGCGGACATGAAACTCCACCCGGTGTTTCATCGCTCCTCCTTCACCGCGCGAAGGGGTGCGGCCTGATGTGACGCAGCCGCCTCCTCCCCCGGTGATGCGGGAGGGCGGGAGGAGGTCGAAGTGCAGGACATTTTGATGCTCGCATCCGGTACCGGAAGTTGGAGTACTTCATTGACTGGAAAGGTTTTGGCCCGGAAGAGCGTGCTTGGGTCAAGGCTCGAGATGTCCACGCGCGTTATTAAATGCCAAAGGCATTTTAGGGCTAATTAAAATGTCTAATAATAGATGTCATCCTGTCAGTAATGATGCAGCTGTATGCCTGATGTAATTATTCTGTTGGCGTTTATAGTCATTGCATGATCATAAAAATGTCCACCAAAAACCTACCCTGAAGCCTCACAAAAAACCAAAACAGCCCCCATCCATGGCACTGGGAAAACAAGGTGGTGAGTAATGACAAGTCCAGCCCAATCCCAGTTGCAGGGCACACCGACAAACCCTGAGGGAAAATCCCAAAAAATACCCTCAGGGGTTTCTACAGCTCCCGTTTGCTAGGAAAAAAGAAAATTTGGGGTGTGGGTTGTTTTTTGCATGTTAATTGCACATATGACTCCAAATGGGGATATTTTCCCCCCAAACGAATAGTGCCAACATTTGTGCCATTTTTTAAATTAAAAAAAAATTTTTCATAAATCCAATTTTCCCCGAATTTTAAAACCCAAAAATTTTTTAAAATTTTTTAAAACTGTTTTTCAAAACCAGAAGTGGACTTCTAGAAATGGAGTTTGGGTGTTTTGGGGCAGTCTGTGCAGAACCTGGATGGCATTAGGGATAGAAATTGCTCCCTAGACCCTCCACAGTCACCATCTCATATCAGATGAATCAATCTGCAATTGTTAATATAATTTGTTATGAGCTAAAACTCTCTTATCTTTATAGGACTGTTGGTTATCAGGGTTCCCCCCCCCAAATACATTTTCAGAACTCACTTGAACTTTTCATATGCTCTCATCTTGTATCTGTAGCACCCATGGGTTCGTTCGTGCCACTGGGAGGGGTGAGGCGCCGGGGTCCCGATGCCATTGGGACCGCACAGGCTGAAGGGGACTCAGAGGGACGAGTTGGAAGGCCCAGAGCAAGATTGGTCAGCAGTGCCTTTGCCCAGTTCACCTGTAGAGAGTTTAGCATGGGATCTCGAGTGGGAGCATTCTCCCGGGGAAGGAGCGGACCAGGTGGAGATGGGAGGCAGCGAAGCAGATAGCGGAGATAGTTATGAATTCCCAAACGGCCGAGGTTCCCAGGACCTGGCCGAGCAGCAGATGGAGGCCAGCGGCTGGGAAAGTTCGGGAGGCTGCTTCTCAAGGAGATAGCGATACTGAACTGGAAGAGCGGGGCCGTTCCCCATAACAGACGGGGGACATAGAGCAGGGCAGGAGGAGCTGGCATCTGTCCTAGATCGTCACCGTTCGGAAAGTAGAGACTGGAGACGCGGGCCTAGATCGTCGAGGCCCGGCCGAAGGATTAAGAACGGCCCCGTGGGAACTGATCCTCAGTTCTCCGGCCACGTCTGAGCTGAAGGGCGTGGCGGAGTGAACCACGGAGCCTAGTTTGGCTTCGCCTTGGTCCAAGACCTTGCCTTGTTATTGTTTCGCATTGCTGCGGATACCTGATCTGTTCCGGAGTGGATCCGGGAACTTGCCAAGTTTATTGCCACGTTTGCTTTTGGAATTATCCTTTGGAACTTTGCTTTCTTAATGGGACTACAGCTTTGCTGTTTGCATTATTCTTTGGGCTCTTCAAGACCCTGCAGCTAGTTCTACAGGATTTTTGGTGGCTTAAAGTGCGGAGGGATGTGGAGGACTATGTGGGATCCTGCCCTGTGTGCCACCGGGCTAAGAACCAGGGGCAAGCCGGCTGGCTTGCTCCAGCCTCTTCCGACTCCTTCCGCTCCCTGGAAGATGATTTCGGCTGATTTCATCACCGACCTCCCCAAGTCCAAGGGCTTCACCACGATACTGGTCGTGGTGGACTGTTTCACCAAGATGGGACACTTCATCCCCTGTGTGGGGGTGCCTACTGCCAAGGAGACTGCTGATATGTTTGTGCAACATGTGTTTCGGCTGCATGGACTTCCACAGAGCCTGGTGACGGACCGGGGCACCCAATTCACTTCCCAGTTCTGGAAGGCTGTCCAGAAGCTGCTGGGGATTGATGTGCGGATGTCCACGGCTCACCACCCGCAGACCGATGGGCAAACCGAAAGGGTTAATGCCACTTTGGAGCAGTACCTGCGCTGCTATGTCAACTATCAGCAAACCAACTGGGCGTCCTTGTTGTCTTTGGCAGAGTTTGCCTACAACAATGCGACGCAGGAATCCATCAAAGAGACTCCTTTCTTTGCCAACTACGGACACCACCCTCGGTTCTACCCCCCGGTGGACCCGTCTGGGGACGTTTCGGAGGCTAAGGATTGGCTCCAGGAGCTCACTGCGCTTCAAGACTTGCTCCGTACTCAATTGGACCAGGCGAAGGCCGACTACAAGCGGATGGCTGATCGGCGGCGCCAGGAGGGTCCTGCGATTCTGGTGGGGGATAAAGTTTGGCTGTCCACCAAGAATCTGCCCATGCAACGCCCCAGCCGCAAGTTGGATGCCCGGTTTTTGGGGCCCTACAAAGTTTTGGAGCGGGTGGGGCCTGTCTCCTTCAAGCTCCAGCTCCCTGCGGACATGAAACTCCACCCGGTGTTTCATCGCTCCTTGCTCCGCCCGGCGAAGGGGGTGCGGCCTGATGTGACGCAGCCGCCTCCTCCCCCGGTGATGCGGGAGGGCGGGGAGGAGGTCGAAGTGCAGGACATTTTGGATGCTCGCATCCGGTACCGGAAGTTGGAGTACTTCATTGACTGGAAAGGTTTTGGCCCGGAAGAGCGTGCTTGGGTCAAGGCTCGAGATGTCCACGCGCCGGAGTTGGTGGCCCGTTTCCACCGCAAGTATCCTGACAAGCCCAAGCCCGGGGGCGGCCCAGGGGGGGCCCTGAGGGGGGGGATAGTGTAGCACCCATGGGTTCGTTCGTGCCACTGGGAGGGGGTGAGGCGCCGGGGGTCCCGATGCCATTGGGACCCGCACAGGCTGAAGGGGACTCAGAGGACGAGTTGGAAGGCCCAGAGCAAGATTGGTCAGCAGTGCCTTTGCCCAGTTCACCTGTAGAGAGTTTAGCATGGGATCTCGAGTGGGAGCATTCTCCCGGGGAAGGAGCGGACCAGGTGGAGATGGGAGGCAGCGAAGCAGATAGCGGAGATAGTTATGAATTCCCAAACGGCCGAGGTTCCCAGGACCTGGCCGAGCAGCAGATGGAGGCCAGCGGCTGGGAAAGTTCGGGGGAGGCTGCTTCTCAAGGAGATAGCGATACTGAACTGGAAGAGCGGGGCCGTTCCCATAACAGACGCAGGGACATAGAGCAGGGCAGGAGGAGCTGGCATCTGTCCCTAGACCGTCACCGTTCGGAAAGTAGAGACTGGAGACGCCGGGCCCTAGATCGTCGAGGGGCCCGGCCGAAGGATTAAGAACGGCCCCGTGGGAACTGATCCTCAGTTCTCCGGCCACGTCTGAGCTGAAGGGCGTGAAAGCGGAGTGAACCACGGAGCCTAGTTTGGCTCGCCTTGGACCAAGACCTTGCCTTGTTATTGATTCGCATTGCTGCGGATACCCTGATCTGTTCCGGAGTGGATCCGGGAACTTGCCAAGTTTATTGCCACGTTTGCTTTTGGAATTATCCTTTGGAACTTTGCTTTCTTAATGGGACTACAGCTTTGCTGTTTGCATTATTCTTTGATCTCTTCAAGAGAATTGCCTTTTGGACCTTTTTATATTCAATAAAACTAGTTAGCCTTTGCTACGTCTCCGTGTGTGTGTTAAAGGGGCAGTACTAAGTCGGTGATCGTGACAGTATCAGGGATGAGATCTCATGAAAGGTTCAAGGTTAGGCCATATCAGAAGTTCAAGTGTATTCTGATGATGCTATCATTGGACCACTCCTCATGAAAGCAAATTCATACTCATTCTTTCAAATGTAATTGCTTCTCAGATTCCTTATACATACATGCATGCCTCTGCATCAGAAGTTGGGGGAAAAATCTATAAAACTGTTTCCAGAATCCACCAACCAGAATAGCAGATGGCCATATTGACTAGAGCAGTGGTTCTCAACCTATAGGTCCCCAGGTGTTTTGGCCTACAACTCCCAAAAATTCCAGCTAGTTTACCAGCTGTTGGGATTTCTGGGAGTTGAAGGCCAAAACATCTGGGGACCCACAGGTTGAGAATTTATTTTATTTATTTATTTATTTCAGGATTATACCCCGCTCTTCTCAACCCCCGAGGGGGGACTCAGAGTGGCTTACAGTAAGGCGCAATTCGATGCCCACACAGTAACAATATAAGACCCCAGAACCCTTCAACAATTAAAATACATTAAAATACAATTACCTAAACATCATGCACATTCATTCCAGATTAAAACAATGTTCTGTCCATAAAAGCATTGGCCCTATTCATCCACTTTCCATTAAAATTCCATCTAAAGTGCTGCGTTGTGCTGGTGTGCAAACGCCTGGTCCCACAGCCAGGATTTTACTTTTTTCCTGAATGCCAGGAGGGATGAGGTGGATCGTACATCGATAGGGAGCGCATTCCACAGAGAAGGCCCTATCCCTCGTCCCCACCAGCCACATTTGAGAAGTAGGCGGGAGCAAGAGCAGGGCCTCCCCGGATGATCTTAGATTACGAGGTGGGATGTAGCAGCTAATGCATTCGGACAAGTAAGCTGAGAACCACTGGACTAGAGGATTCCAGGAACTGTAGTCCAAAGTAAACTCCCCAAGCTCTGTTCCACAGACAATTGTCTTCTAGTGAGCCCCAGTGAATAATCCACATCTTCAATAGTTCCTGTGCACTTTTCAATCAATGTTCAAAAATGTGTAAGGTATAAGTACACATTAACCGAAAAAATGTATCTTGGTGTGTTGCAAAGTGTACTGACTATATTTACATGATTCTGTCCGAGCCCCACACCTATGTACTCAAGACTATTATTATCAGGGTTGGTTTTTCAGTGCATCATCACAACTCACTTGAAACCTGTCACCTTAAGACTGAACACTTTGTCAAATGTAAACTTGGTTCTACATTCAGCATAAACAAAAATTGGGAAATTCCAACACCAGTCTTTGTATGCAAAAAGGTTATTAGGGATTAAGAACCTGTGTGAAACACTACTGAGTACGTGATCCTTGTGTTCTGAGAGATACATTACCATGCAATAAATAATGAGAATAAGAACACAGATGTTCAGCATCTGTCAGGGGCTGATTCAATATGCATATTATATCTTAATTTAAACTGACAGTATAATCATGTTCGTCCTTTAATACACTGATTTTTATTCTATTGGCTATATTGTGTTTGTCTGTGATTAGATGACTAACAGAACATCATCACAATGGGATTCTTTCCCCAAGCCACTTAGTTTACCTTCCAACAAAAGATACATCTTTTCACTAAATACATGAAAAATATGATATTTTCATTTGAAAATTTTAAGACATTAAAAACAAACAAGAATAGCTTTGCACTGGTGTGGAAAATGGAGAAAGAAAGAAGAAAGTGACTAAACACTGAGTAGTAAACAGGAAAAAGAAATCTATTTCCCATATCTGTATGAAGTATAATTTATTAATTATTTGTTTAAAATATATTATTTTAATTTTCCCATTATTAATGTGTTTTATTTTCAATTTACATATTAATAAAACTCTCTCTCTCTCTCTCTCTCTCTCTCTCTCTCTCTCTCTCTCTCTATATATATATATATATATATATATATATATGAGAGAGAGAACCAATACACTACTTCCTAACATCTATGCAATATTCGTGTTTGGTTATGCTCTCCCTCCCACCCCTCCCAAATTAGTGACTTTCCATCCCTTTGGTTGGAGACATTCATTTATAATACCGTTCTTCCTTCCTATTACATTGTTTTTCTATTCTTCCTTCTGGCCTGATATTTATTATTTATAAATTCCCTACACCGATTCTAACATGTTAAATTGTGAAAACTTTTATTTAAAGGTCCCCCCTTTTTTACATAGTTTAGAAATAGTTCCCAGTCCTTGGTAAAGTTTGTGCGTGTGCGCGTGTGCGTGTGTGTTTTCTTTGTTCATCATTGCTAATATGTGCATTTCTGCCAGTTTGAAGACTTTAACTATCCATTCTTCTATTGTTGGGAGGTCTGCCTTCATCCAGAACTGTGTGTATACTGTTCTTGCCACTATTTATTTATTTATTTATTTATTCGTTCAACTTAATATACCGCTCTCTCTGGAGCCCAGAGCGGTTTACAGAGTTAAAACAGATAGACACATAGAATGCAATAAAACCACTATGATAATGTAGTGTAATACTTTATAACTTAGTGATGTTTGCTTGGTTGTTTGACATTCCCAATAAAAATAATTCATGCTCCAATTGTATTTTTGAATGAAATTTTTCTTGCAGTGCTTTTTGTATCTTGCCCCAGAATTTTCTTGCTTTTTTACAAAACCACCACATGTGGAAGAAAGTTCCTTCCTATTCTTTACATTTCCAGCATTTTTTGTTTCTTTCCTTATACATTTTAGCTACTTTTGCTGGGGTCAGGTACTACCGGTTCATCATTCTATAAAAATTTCTCATAGCATTGAATTTTCTTTAAGCCATTAGTCCACATTTTTCCCATTTATCTAGTTCTATGTTATGCCCGACATTTTGTGCCCATTAAATCATACAATTCTTTCTTTCTTTTTTATTTATTTACTTTATTTATATTCATGGATCCCATCCTGCCCTAAAGTATGTCAACAGTGCAACAACAACATTAGGGAGCACAAAGACTGCTAAGTACCCATCATTTTGAGCACTTGAGGTGGAGTGGAACAACCATTTTGATAGAAATTTAAAGTATAAGCCTCTCTGCAGAGAGATCCCCACGCTTTCTGGAGCTTCCATAGTAAGCCCATATTAAAAATGGCCGCCACTGCTAGCCTCCAATTTAAATACCTAAAATGGCAAGCAAACTGTGTTCTTCTGGCTCCCACATATTGCTGCTGAATGCTGCTCAAGTTGAACAAAATAGTTGAAGATGGGGGAGGAGAGAGGGTTGTCTTTATTCTCCAGTTTGGGCAAGGGAGGAATAGTGGCCTCTTGTCAGTGCCTTTGCACCATTTCCTTATAGAGGTAAGTTGCTTTCCTTGCTCCTCCCCCCCACACCCCACAGCTCATTGAACTGCCATCATGATCTGTTTGCATTATGGACCCATATATAAATCAACTCATATTTTTTTGCCGATTTCTTGTCAGAACATTTTTACTTATACATTAGCATATATGATAAGTAAGCATATATTTTCTGCTACAATTTTTCAGGTGAGTGATTATTACACAACGACTATGCAATGGATATGCAATGGATGTAGACAACAGTGTTATGTGTGCTAGAATTTTGCTTCAGCCACTTGGGCATTTTACATATCTTGGTTTTTCATCAGAATTACAAACCACCAGTGAACTTTGCAGAAGTCAATGGAGGTTATATAGGTTTGAATGAAAGCAGAATTGCTTGCCCTTTATCTCATCCAGCACAAATAGATGGATGACAGAATGTGAACTACAGCCACCATTACAGCTGACATTAATTTCCCCCTGCCAGTCTGATCACCTAGTAATTGAAAAGCAGCACATTCTTTTGTTCATATCTAGGATAAATTCCATTTATGGAAAGAAGAAGTAATTTGCTTGCCTTATGATCCTTTTGGGTGCTAAATATCCTCATTTACTTCCAATTCAGAAAGAAATTGAAAGCAGGACTTAACAAAAACCAGGGTCTCTCACCTTGGAACTGATCTTCAGGACTGGAGTCCATTTCTGTGCGTTATGAAGTGATAAGAAAACAGCTCTTTAGCATATACAGGGTACTTTCTCAATTTTTCCTGACAGATCTGTGACATTAAGATAAGAGGTTTGATCCCCAATCTCCCTGTTCATGAATGGAAGCTATGTTCATGAACACATAGGGAGGTTGATCCCACCCTACTCCCCTTTAGCATGGAATGCAATGAATGCCACCTGAGATATATTTTAAAAACTAGTTTAGCATTTGACATAGAATCATAGAGTTGCAAAAGACCACAAAGGCCATCCAGACCCACCTCCTACTATATAGGAACACACCATCAAATCACTCCTGACAGATGGTTATCCAGGCCTCTGTTTAAAAACTGTCAGAGGAGGAAACTCTACCATACCACCAAGCAGTATATTCCACTCTTGAACAGCTCTTATCATTAGAAAATTCTTCCAAATGTTTAGGTGGAACCCCTTTTTCTGTAGTTTGAATCCATTGCTCAGTCCCCTAGTTTCTGGAGCCGCAGAAAGCCTATTATTATTATTATTATTACTTGATACACAACAAGATTAGTACACAACTAACACAACAAATGCTTGCCTTTGTATTTGATCACACATCAGACACTTCCCACGTGCCTAGGACTGTGATATATCAATGAATAATGTGTGCAGATCCAAGTAAGGTGGCCTTTTGCAGCAGACAGATGGTAATTTTTGTCAGCGCCAATTGTTTTTAAGTGAAGGCCAAGGTCTTTAAACACTGCACCCTGTGTGCCGATCACCACTGGGACCACCTTGACTGGCTTACACAAGTCTTTACAGCTCTATCTTGAAATCCTCATTTTGTGTAAGCTTTTCTAGTTGCTTCTTGTCAATTCTGCTGTCACCTGGGATTGCAACATCAATGATCCATACTTTGTTTTCTTCCACAATAATGAGGTCAAGAGTATTGTGCTCCAAATCTCTGTCAGTCCGAAATCAGAAATCCCAGAGTAGTTTGACATGTTCATTTTGTGTAACTTTTCAGGCTTGTGATCCCACCAGTTTCGTTGTTGCAGGCAGACAGTATTTGTGGCACATTTATCTTCAATATCCTATCCAATATGACATCCCTTCAAATATTTAAACATGGGTGTCATGTCACCCCTTAACTTGCTCTTTCCCCAAAAGATTGCCACCCAGCCTCTCTCTAAAAACTTCAGAGGAGACTCCATCCATCGCACTTAGACAGTATATTCGACTATCAAACATACAATTCATTTTGAATTAAAAAAACGTAACAAAGCATAAACATATTCCAGAGTGAATATTATCTGTCTTATAATCATTTTTATAATCCACTCAATTATTTAAAGTTCTATCATGACTACAATTTGTTAGTTTTATTTATTCATTTATTTTTCCTCCCCCTTTCCTTTTACAGCAAGATCTGGTAAACTATTCGTGTAAATGCTTGTTTTTGTTTGCAGAAGCTGAGAATAATAATTTTTACTAGGGGTGACATTTTATTTCACTACTTGAGAGTTTATCAACTCTGTCAAAAACTATGAGAAAGAGCAGCAATTTTTCAGGGGACTCAACGGGTTGTAAGGAGAAGACAACACTTCTGGAATATGGACATTTCAATACTATTTTTATTATCTATTTTCTATTTTATTTGAAATAATTCTAAAGCCATCTGAGTCGGTTAGAGCCACTTAAACCAGCACTAGCCATTTAAAGCTGGGTCTGTGGGTACTGAAAATAATTTAATACAACCCTCACAATGTGCTGGCATTGTGGTTGTGTCTTTGGACTCCAGGAGATTGGAATTGTGGTAAGTTAGTTTCATACTCACTCCTTTCAGCTCCTGCTTTTGTTCTTGTTCATGTTTTCTTCATCATATGAACAGCGTGATTTAGCAGTGGTGTTACTGGTTTAAATGTTTTAAAATGTTTTGATGAGTTTTAATCCTATTTTAAATGTTTATTGTACTTTTACATTGCTTTTAACGGCATTGAATAGTTGCCTATGTTGTTAAGTCACCTTGAGTCCCCTTTGGGGTTGACAAAGGCAGGGTAGAAATGTCGCAAATAAATCTATATAAATAAAAATTTAATGTTCATTTGTGGGATTAACATAACTCAAAAACCACTGGATGAATTGACACCTATCAGGCCAATAAGTGACCATCACTCATAAAAACACTGAAAAACACAGCAGAAGACACTTAAAAAGTAAAAAAAAAAAAAAAATACATTACAACGCATGCACAAAACCACATATATACACAAGCACACATATATAAAAATCCCAGGGCTCCAGAAGAGGTCCACATACAGACCTGTTGGTCCTGGGATTTCTGCCTCCCTTGTCCTGGTTTGATTATTTCTTGTGAGATTTAGAGGCTCCCAAGATGGCTGCCGTGGGACTTCTGCCAGAAATTTCCGTGAGTTTTTTTTAAAAAAAAATTATGATGCAAACATGCAAAGATGCAAAGCATTGTATAAGTTTTGTTCCTGGTTTACATAAGCTGCAGGGCCATCTGTGCAGACAGGGTGGTGTTCCCGCATTATACATGTCTGTTCCTGTTTGCTGTTTTTGTGAAAAGATGTACAAGATTGATGACGGGGCCACAACTTTGTCCGAGCCAGAGAAAATGTGACCTCCACACGATTCGTGAAGTTTCTGGCACACAAACAAAGTTTTCACATTCTACTCAACTGTCACCTTTTTAAGGAACCAACCAATTAGGAACAAACCCAGGAAAAAAATCCTGTAATTTCCAATTGCAGGGACATACAGACATGTGAAGATATATATATTCAGCTCAAAACTGCGATACTCCAGCACCTGGAAATCTCGCTTTTTGGCCTTTTGTAGTGATTGCTTCTGCACTTACAGGGAACGGCGTCTGGCCACCCTTCTGTTTGCTGCAGAAGCTCCTAGGACAAATGTGCTGTCTGGACGGGCCCTGAGTCTCTTTGGTGCCAAGTGACACTCGTTCTAACTTTGTACTTTCTTTGTGCACAACTATTGGCAAATGAAAAATGTAACTGGATCCTACCTAGCTCTACATTGTAACAGCGGGATTCTGTTATTGAATAGAATGGGGTCATGGAGTTAATATGTATTTACATGCCCATAACAAATAGCAGTAAGTGATCCATTATCGGGTAGATCGTGAATGAATAGTGTTGCTTTGAGGGGACAACTATGGTCCATTTATCTGAGAAAAGTTCAATAATTTCTTTTTGCATTAGTGGGAATGTCACAGGGTAAGGCTAAAAGCCTTTATTAGAATGAATGTTGTAGTTCCGATCATGCAGAGCAAATAGGAGGAAAGTTGATAAAAGTTTACTTTGCACTTTATGTGTTATGTGGCACAAATAGGAATGAGACCAAGAGGAAAATTCATTTCATTGACCTCTGTGAATGACTAGGGAACAGTTGCCACTAATTTGCTAAGCAACCACATATTCTGCAGTTAGAAGTCTAAAGACAATCAAGGGGAGGGGAGGACCCTGAATCACTGGTTTGCCATATTCTTTGAAAAATAATTTGCAGTGGAAAGATGGCATCGGTGGTACATTTGGACACTTACGGTCAGTTTCATCAGTAAATCAGTCAGCTAGAGCATTAGTTAATGCATTGCTGGGTCCCTAATAATCAAGTAATCAAAAGGGCAAATTTAATTGCATTACCTTTGAGATAAGAACACACTTATTTTTCATTGTAATTTCATTTGATTCTGGCATACTGCAATACTAATAAAATACTAAAGACAGGTTTTTCTTACCAGTGGTAACAATGGAAACCAATATTTCAAATTATTATTATTATTATTATTATTATTATATTTCTGTCATCTTCTCATGTTCCTCCCTGGCCCTTCTTTCTTCTTCCTCTTCCTCTTCTTCTTGGTTCTTCTTGTTCTTCCTATTCTTGTTTCTGTTATTGTTCTTCCTCCTCCTCTCATCCTCATACTTCTGTACTTCTTGTTGCCTTCTACAAATTCTCATAAACAGCCAAAGTTGAAAGGGCACCAGAGCAATAAATATAAATGTCTGTACGCAAACGCTAGAAGCCTTCGAACAAAAATAGGGGAGTTGGAATCTTTGGCAAAAGAAAAAAATATTGATATTATTGGCATAACAGAAACCTGGTGGACGGAGGAAAACAATTGGGACACAAAAATTCCAGGTTATAAACTATACAGGAAAGACAGGAAAGGGAAAAATGGTGGCGGTGTGGCCTTGTACATAAATGAAGAGCTATAATCTCATGAATTAGAATTTCAAGAAAATTCAAACTCACCTACAGAAACATTGTGGGTAAAAGTCCCAGGACAAAAAACTAATCTAGCATTAGGGATCTGCTATCGCCCTCCCAACCAAACTCCAGAGACAGGCTGCTACTTGGAAAATGAAATTAAACAGGCCTCAAAAAGCAATAAAATAGTCATAACGGGGGACTTCAACTATTCCCGAATAGATTGGCTAAATTCTTGTTCTACGCATGAAAGAGAAACAAGGTTCCTCGACATGCTAGCTGATTATTCCCTTGAGCAGATGGTCATGGAACCAACCAGGGGAAAGGGGATTCTGGACTTGGTGCTAACTAACAAACAAGACCTGGTTCAAGATGTCCTTGTAAACGAGCCCATAGGTACCAGTGACCACAACACAATAACCTTCAACTTAAGTTTGGATAGCAAACTGTCAGTGGAAACTAACACAGAGACCTTAAATTTTCACAAAGGGAATTTCACCAAAATGAGAAAAATAGTAAAGAACAAACTAAAAGGAACAGTAAAAAAAATCAAATCCCTCCAGAATGCTTGGAAACTGTTTAAAAATACTTTAAAACAAGCAGAACTAAAATGCATTCCTAAAATAAGAAAGAGGCTGGGAAAGTCCAAGAGGACATCGGTATGGCTTACAAATGAAGTAAAAGATGTGATTGGAAAGAAGAAAAACTCATTTAAGAAATGGAAGGCTCTTCCTACTGAGGAGAACAGAAAGGAACACAAGCTCTGGCAAACTAAATGCAAAGCAACCGTCAGGAAAGCCAAGAGAGATTTTGAGGCACATATAGCAAAGAATATTTAAAAAAATAACAAAAACTTCTTTAAGTACATCAGAAGCAGGAACCCAACTAGAAAAGCAGTTGGGCCACTTGACGAAAATGGTAAGAAAGGGACAATAAGTGAAGACAAGGAGATTGCTGAGCGGCTAAATGACTTCTTTGCCTCCGTTTTCACACAGGAGGACGGACAACATATGCCTGCAGCTGAGTCAGTTTTTTCAGGGAGGGAATTAAATGAATTAAACCAGATAGAGATAAACAAGGAGGATGTTCTCACATGCCTTACTAAACTAAATGCCAACAAATCACCAGGGCCAGATGGCATCCACCCCAGAGTTCTTAAGGAACTCAAGTGTGAAATTGCTGAAATTCTAGCCAAAATATATAACCTTTCTCTAAGATCAGGCACTGTACCCGAGGACTGGAGGGAGGCAAATGTAACTCCGATCTTCAAGAAAGGATCCAGGGATGATCCAGGAAATTATAGGCCAGTTAGTCTAACCTCAGTTCCAGGCAAAGTGATGGAAACCATTATTAAAGAAAAAATTACTAAGCACATAGAAGAACAGGCATTGCTGAAGGAAAATCAACATGGTTTCTGCAAAGGCAAATCATGTTTTACTAACTTGATAGAATTCTTTGAGGGTGTAAATAAACACATAGATAAAGGGGACCCAGTCGATATTGTTTACCTTGACTTTCAAAAGGCTTTTGACAAAGTCCCTCACCAAAGGCTCCTAAATAAGCTCTTCAGCCATGGAATCAGGGGACAGGTCTTGTCCTGGATTGGAACCTGGCTAAACTGTAGGAAACAAAGGGTGGTAATAAATGGACACTTCTCTGGATGGAAAGAGGTGAGAAGTGGCGTACCCCAAGGTTCAGTTTTAGGACCGTTACTTTTTAATTTATTCATAAATGATCTGGATGTAGAAGTAAATTGTGAGGTAGCAAAGTTTGCAGAGGACACTAAACTGTTCAGGGTAGTTAAAAATGAAACTGATTGTAAAGAGCTCCAGAAAGATCTCTCGAAATTGAGTGAATGGGCAACAAAGTGGCAAATGCATTTTAACCTAAACAAGTGTAAAGTCATGCACATCGGGGCAAAGAACCCCAAATACACTTATCAACTGATGGGATCAAAGCTTTCTGAGACAAACCAGGAAAGGGATCTTGGGGTTTTGGTGGACAGCTCAATGAAGATGTCAACCCAGTGCGCTGCAGCAGTGAAAAAGCAAATTCTATGCTTGGCATGATCAGGAAGGGAATCGAAAATAGGTCGGCAAATGTTGTATTGCCTCTCTACAAATCTATGGTGAGGCCACATCTGAGTACTGTGTACAATTCTGGTCACCGCACCTCAAGAAGGATATAACGGAACTGGAAAAGGTACAAAGAAGGGCAACAAAAATGATCCAAGGGATGGAGCAGCTCCCTTATGAAATCAGGTTGCAACGCCTTGGTCTTTTCAGCCTTGAAAGATGGCATTTAAGAGGTGACTTGATCGAAGTGTATAAAATCATGCATGGGATAGAAAAGGTGAATAAAGAAAAAAATATTTTCTCTGTCACACAACACTAGGACTAGGGGGCACTCCCTAAAGCTCCAAGGTAGGAAAGTTAGGACTAATAAACGGAAATATTTCTTCACCCAGAGGGTCATTGGGTTATGGAACTCACTTCCAGAGGAGGTTGTGACAGCTGTCAGCCTGGACAGCTTCAAGGCAGGATTAGACAGATTCATGGATACCAAGGGAATCAGTAGTTACTGAAATGGACATCCAAGTGCCACCTCTGTGTTGATTGAGGCAGGCAGGATTTCCCCGGGTACTGGTTGTGGGGGGTCGGGAGCAGGTGAGGGTTTTGCCCTCCTTTCTGCTAGAGATCCCCGTGTACAACTAGTGGGCCACTGTGTGACACAGAATGCTGGACTAGATGGGCTGAGGCCCGATTCAGCATGGCTCTTCTTATGTTCTTATGTTCTCCTTCTTCTCAATCTTCTTCTTGTTCTTATTCTTCTTGTTGTTGCTCTCATTCTTCTTTGTCCTTTTTCTCCTTGTCCTCTTCCACAAATTCATTTAAATTAGTATGAAAGGCAATAATTATTCAATCTGGCCACAATTATATTCACACTTGCCTGTTAGAAAGTGTCATGAGAAACGCTGAGACTTATTTCTGAGTTGACACGTACAGGAACATTCTACTCGGCTGCATTCCCATATGTTCTTAAACATAGGTCACATTGAACTCAATCTTATATGACTTTGGATAAATATGTGTAATATTCCCCTCAATGTACACAGAAACCAAATCAATCAGAATTTATTTCATTCAGTTGTAATTCTATAGGTCTCAAACACTTTATATTAAATACTTAGGTTTAGGACAGATTGATTACTATGGTTAATTAACTTCAGGTGTTCAAAAAATTACACAGCACCCTCCCATTATATTTGCCATCTCTGACATTCCTCTGCCCAAAAATTGTAGATGAAACTTTCCATATCCCATTGTTAGGAGCAATTATGATCACGCATCGCTGTAAGGGCCAACCAGTATGTGGTCAATAAATGCTGTCATCTTGTGGAAGTTCCAAAGGGCAATTGGGAAATAGAATGTTTTGTCTCTAAAGTCTTTATACAAAAAGAAAACACTTAAGGCTCCATGGCAAAAACTCTATCCCTGAAAGACAATCTTACTTGGCCATGAGTGATAGCCTATGATAATGATGATACAAAAGAAGACAAGATATTCTACTCTTCAGACTGGGAAGTATACTAACATTTGAGTAATCTTTACTATTCTGGGGCTATGTGGCAAAATAACAATTACAACACACTTTGTTATTTACAAGATTAATTAAAAGCAGAATTATCTTTTTTTATCATTTATATACAGTACATAAAATATAATGTTCATTTGTGGGATTAACAACTCAAAAACCACTGGACGAATTGACACCAAATTTGGACGCAATGCACCTATCTGGCCAACAAGTGACTATCACTCATAAAAACATTGAAAAACACAACAGAAGAGATTTAAAAGGCCAAAAAAGCAAAAAGATACTGCAGTGCATGTGCAAAAACAACTCTTTCTGGCAAACAAAACACACAATAGCATATCCACACTTTCTTTCAGACTACAGCTCCAGCATCCCCTAGACCAGGACCTTTAGGAGAGAAGGAGGATCCAAATGCACTGCTTCCAAGATACAAACTTTCTTCTCCTTGGATCTCTTTGAGAGCATCCCAATCCCTGCAAATTTCCAATTTTCTATTCCTGGATTGCAACTCCCGGCAATCCTCGAGATAGATAGATTAAATAGAGATAGATAGTTAGGTAGAGAAATTGATTAGGAGGACTGCTGGGAGTTGCACTCCAAGAATAGGTAGAGAAGGAAGAAAGGGGAGAAAGAGGGAGGGAAAGAAAGGGGAGAGAAAGGGAAGAGCAAGAGAAGGAAGGAAGGAGAGAAGTAAAGAAAAAATGGAAGGAAGGAGAGAAAGAAAAGAGGAGAGAAAGAAGGAGGGAAGATTGGCCATAGCAACGCGTGGCGGGTACAGCTAGTATATTATAAATAATATAGGCCCCAGTAATGCTCCAGTTGTTGTTGTTTATTTGTTCAGTCGTTTCCAACCTCATGGACTAGCCCACACCAGAGCTCCCTGTTGGCCGTTGCCACCCCCAGCTCCTTCAAGGCTAAGCCCTTCACTTCAAGGATAACATCCATCCATCTTTTCCTTGTCGGCCCCTCTTCCTTTTTCCTTCCATTTTCCCCAGCATCATTGTCTTCTCCAAGCTTTCCAGTCTTCTCATTATGTGGCCAAATCTTCATCTTTGGCTCTAATATCATTCCCTGCAGTTACCAGTCAGGATTTATTTCCTGGAGTATGGACTGCTTTGCGGTCCAAGGCACTCTCAGAATTTTCCTCCACCACCACAGTTCAAAAGCGTCTATCTTCCTTTGCTCAGCCTTCCTTATAGTCCAGTTCTCCAGTAAATGCTCCAGTAAATTATATTACTCAAAAAGGCATTGTCCCTGTCCTCTGTTTATGAGAAATTTGTTTTATATCTTTTAATGGAGCCCCTGGTGGCGCAGTGGTTTAAACTGCTGTGATGCTAAACTTGTTGACCGAAAGGTTGCAGGTTCGAATCCGGGAGTGGTGTGAGCTTCAGCTGTCAACCCCAGCTTCTGTCAACCTAGCAGTTAAAAAACGTGGAAATGTGAGAAGATCAATAGGTACTGCTCCAACAGGAAGGTAACTGTGCTCCTTGCTGTCATGCCGGCCACATGACCTTGATGGTGTCTATGGGCAAGGCTGGCTCTTCGGCTTAGAAATGGAGATGAACACAAATCCCCAGAGTCAGACATGACTGGACTTAATGTAGAGGAAACCCTTTCCCTTTACCTTATATCTTTTAATGGATAAGCAAAATTGTATTACCTCCGTTACTTTCTTTGTTATTAGTATAGTTTACCTTAAAGCAGCCATTTTTAGCTTGCTGCTCTATAGATGCATTGGACCACAGCTGCCATCATGCTAGATGGCCTCTGCAATGCATCAACCTGGGGGAAGGCTGTCTTAAAACCTCTTTTAAATATATAGTCCCAGTGAAATCAGCAGACATAAAAAGTGCTCAGCTTAAAGTAGAATGTATGCTCACGGATGCCAACTGTTTTCCTGCAAAACCCATTGGAGTTAACTGAACTAAAGGTTTTCCTATCTTAGCATCATCAGACTGTATCTTTACAACTCACATTATTCAGATTTTGTGTTGTTTACATTATGATGTGAATTACTAGACCCAGTTATATACATATATCTGTATATCCAGATGCTGTATCTTTCTGTCAAGCCATCTGCCATATTCCTTTTTATATATGAGTAGTGGTTTGAGAAGTGTAGCCTGAAATAACCAAGCCTTTCAGCACCTTATTGCTTTTTATTCCCAATTCCCTGAGCTTTTATTGAAAAGGAGTGTCTGACCTTTCTCAACTCCCATAGGATTTCTAATGAAGAGGCAGTCATGGGGCAGAATCCTAGTAATTACAGCGAGCCAAAAGGAAAATACATTGGTTTAAAATCCTTTGGTGGGTTTTTAAAAGAACAATCTCCAGAATCTAGTTCCTTTGAAATTATTTAATTAATCCACCTGCCTTGAATCCTGTATTGGGAAAAAGACAGGGTATACATTTAATTAATAAATACCATCACACCAACAAAGAGCAATGAGTTAAACCCTTGTGCCAGCAGGATTGTTGCCTGATAGCTCAGCAGTTTGAATCCGGAGAGAGAGGGTTGAGCTCCCTCTGTCAGCTCCAGTTCCCCATGCAGGGGCATGAGAGAAGCCTCCCACAAGGATGATGAAAACATTTATTTATTTATTTATTATTTCAACTTCTATACCGCTCCTTCCCTCAGGCTCGGGGCGGTTTACATAAGTAAAAACAGCACAATATAAAACTAGTATCACAATCGACAACTGATATCACCATCGACAGTTCGGATGAATTACAAATGTAGACAGTAGAAGACATTACAGAGATTCACTCAGAAGGGAATGCTTGACGAAAGAGGGCCATTTTACACGCCCTTCGAAAAGAGAGTAGCTTTCTGATTCCTTGAACTTCGTCAGGCAATGCATTCTAAAGTGTCGGTGCCATCACCGAGAAGGCTCTCTGCCTAGTGGTGACAGATGGTAAGTCTGGACAGAGGAGACATTAAGGAGATTTTGTTCTTCAGACCAAAGTGATATCTGGGGAACATATGGGGAGAGGCGGTCCCTCAGGTACATTGGCCCTAGACCATACAAGGCCTTAAAAGTTAGAACCAATACTTTGAAGACTATCAGGTACTCTATTGGCAGCCAGTGCAGCTGCTGCAGAATTGGTGTGATCTTGCTGGGACTTGTTCATCGTCAAAGGGACGCCAATGTAGAGGGTGTTACAGTAGTCTAATCTCGAGATGACCGTCGCCTGGATCACCATGGCAAGGTTGCTCCTAGATAGATAAGGTGCCAGCCGCCTAGCCTGCCGCAGATGGAAAAATGCGGTTTTGCTAACAGTGGAGACCTGAGCCTCCATTGTCAGCAATGGGTCTAATTGGACCCCTGGACTTTTTACTGAAGGTGATGGGCGTAACACCTCGCCATCCAGGGTAGGCAGCCGGCACTCTCCCCCACCCGGGCGACCCAGCCATAGGATCTCCATTTTCGAACATCAAACATCCGGGCATCCCCTGGGCAACGTCTTTGCAGACGGCCAATTCTCTCACACCAGAAGTGACTTGCAGTTTCTCAAGTTGCTGCTGACATGAAAAAAAGAAATCACATCCATACCACAATGAGGCAGAAGAGTAACCTTCCTCTTTTTCTTGTTTTCACTATTTTTAAGTAAGTTTTATTCCTGTACTCTGGTGATCTCTCAGTTAGATTATTGTACCAAACTAAATTTAAAGAAAGTTCAGAAACTGCACTTGCACAATGACAACCTTAGTAACCAGGCATTGGACATGATTACAATATTAGTAACTAACTATACTTGTCAAAAGCTTCTTCATGGGAGCAGTTTAGGTGTATCTACACTGTAGAATGAATGTAGTTTGACATCACTTTAACTGGTATGGCTCAATGTTATGGAATCCTGGAATTTGTAGTTTAGTAAGGCACTAGTACCACTTGGCAGAGAAGGCTGGAGACCTTGTAAAATTGTAACTACCGTGATTCCATAGCACTGAGCCATGGTGTGAAATGGCATTAATTCTGCGGTATAGATCAGGCATTGGCAAACTGTGGCCCTCCAGGTGTTTTGGACTTCAACTCCCACAATTCCTAACAGCCGGAATTGTGGGAATTGAAGTCCAAAACACCTGGAGGGCCACAGTTTGCCCATGCCCGGTGTAGATACACCAGTTTGTCTACATGAGCCTTTTCCTGAATGCAATCCACAGAAAAGTACCAACGGTTGATTATATTCAATAATGATTTCTTCCATATCCGAAATATGGTTAAATACATAGTGGAGAGCAGCAATAAAGACTATTAGCAATCATCTTGTCACAGAGAGAAAAGGGGAATCAGTTTGAGTAAAATGTGGGGTTCTAAAAGAGAACCTGGCCTATCTGTTTCCTATGCACAGGGATATAAATTGATTTTTGTATCAACTGATGTCATATAATTTCATGGCAGTCTGAATTTTTCAGTGGCACAAATGTTCTTTTCAACCTGCACATTTCCCCGCTGCCCCAAGCATCCCAATTTTTATCTAGCTGCACATATTTCAAAGCTCTGGCATTAAGTAATGGGAACAAACATTTCCTTTGCCCAAAGAAATGTGCCGTAGCAAGATGTACTGTAGCAAAACCCCCCAGACAACAGCCATAATGTAATACGACATGATATGATCACGTTATTCGATATAGCAAGACATTTAATTGTTTGGATGAAAGAAGTTACACATAATTTGAAGGCTATCGCAGCAGCTCAATTATCTATTCAAATGGTAAAATCGGTTAGTTTTGACATATGCTCTCCTTTCCTGTGACTTACGCACTGGATATATGCCTTGGCATAACATACTCAGGTAATTACACAGAGCAAAAACATTAGATGTTAATAGGCATCTTCCTAGAAATGCCACTTTTTCAGCGTGAGTGGGCTATCTTTCCCCCCGTGTTTCTAATGGGACCAAATGCAATCATGGATAATAAAGACAGAAAATAAAACACGTCAGTAGTGGGCACAACAAGGATAATATGAAATTCCAGGAATATAATTACAAGAGCTAAAGAACAGGAAATAGAAACCATTTTGTTATCTCTAAAGTAAACTTTTGACTTGAAGGATGAACCTGAGCCAGATTCCAGTTCAGTTTTGTGTCACTTTGTAATTCATTCATGTTCCTGCAGTATGCGATACAAAGGAAGGCTGAAACTAAGACAAGTCAAACCCGCATTCTGAACTTTAGGAGAGCTGACTTCCGAAAAATGAAGGAAATACTGAGTGCTATTCTGTGGATGCTGATACTAAAATGATCAAAGGTCTGGAGAACAAGCCCTATGAGGAGCAGCTTAAAGAGCTGGGCATATATAACCTGAAGAAGAGAAGGCTGAGAGGAAACATGATAGCCATGTATAAATATGTACTGTCAAAGGCTTTCATGGCCGGGATCACAGGGTTGTGAGTTTTTTACGGCTTTATGGCCACGTTCCAGAAGGATTCTCTCCTGATGTTTTGCCTGCATCTATGGCAGACATCCTCAAAGGTTGTGAGGTCTGTTGGAAACTAAGAAAATGGAGTTTATATATCTGTGGAATGTCCAGGTTGGAAAAAAAGAACTCTTGTCTGTTGGAGCTAGGTGTGAATGTTTCCATTGGCCACCTTGATTATTTATTTATTTATTTATTTATTTATTTCATTAATAGACCGCTCTATCCGAAGCTCAGAGCGGTTTACAGCACATAAAATATACAGGTTAAAACACATAAAAATGACATTATAAAAATTTTAAAACCCCACTCCCTACAATAGAACTACAGCAGATTAACACATAGTGCAGGTGGCAATGACGCGGCAGGATGGCAAGTTATGGCAGGCACCAGTCAAGCGCCAAATGCCTGCCTAAACAACCAGGTCTTACAGGACCTGCGGAATGTCATTAAGTCCCGTAGGGCTCGCGTCTCCTCTGGCAGCGAGTTCCATAAGGTCGGGCGCGGCCACAGAACATGCCCTCTGCCGCGTACTAGATAGCCTGCAAGCCTTTATACCAGGAGCCTCCAACATGTTGAGCCCCTCTGAGCGCAGTGATCTTCTGGGCACATATGGGGTAAGCCGCTCCCTCAAATACACTGGCATTTAATGGCCTAGCGGTTTCAAGGTCTGGCTTCCCCTAGGAAGTCAAAGTGGCCAATTATAACATTCACACCTACTTCAAATAAACAAGAGGTCTTTTATCCACCCTGGACATCCCACAGATATATAAATCCCATTTTCCTAGTTTGCAACAGACATCACATCATAGATGCAGGAGAAATATCAGGAAATAATGTTTCTGGAAAATGGCCATACAGCCTGGAAAACTCACAATAACCATGTATAAATATGTGAGGGGAAGTCATAGGGAGGAGGGAGGAGGGCTGTTTTCCGCTTCCCTGGAGACTAGGACATGGAGCAATGGCTTCAAACTACAGGAAAGGAGTTTCTACCTAAATGTTAGGAAGAACTTCATAATGGTGAGAGCTGTTCAGCAGTGGAACTATCTGCTCTGGAGTGTGGTTGAGGCTCCTTCTTTGGAGGTTTTTAAACACAGGGTGGATGGCCATCTGTTGTAGGTGTGTTGAATGCAACTTTTCTGCTTCTTGGCAGGGGGTTGGACTGGAAGGCCCACAAGATCTCTTCAGCTTTAGGATTCTATGATTCAATGATTCATGAACATCTGGAAATTCATTTAAAATGCTATCATTCACCTATAAGCATTTTTATTGCATTCATTTATTTACCACCTTTCTAGATTGTAATTTCCCTAAGCTGATTTAGAGCAGAAAAAGAATACAGTTCGACAGAAGGCATACAGATTCATAAAACCATATTGTTTGAATCCAATATTAGAACAATGCACTGGGACCGTGGCACAGCTGGCTGGGAGTCAGCTGCATAAGAACTCTACTGACCAGAAGGTCATGAGTTCGAGGCCTGCCCGGGTCGGGGTGAGCTCTCGACCAAAATGTGTAGCTCGTTGTCGACCTTTGCAACCCGAAAGACAGTTGCATCTGTCAAGTAGGAAATTTAGGTACCACTTTGTGGGGAGGCTAATTTAACTGATTTACGAGGCCATACAATCTCCAGGAAGTATGAAAAAGAATGAAGGAATGTGACAGCTCCCCCCTGGTGGCCAGAAGCTGGAATGTTAAATTGCCTCTGAGTGTCTGTCTATATATGTTGTATGTCTATGGCACTGAATGTTTGCCTGTATATGTGCATTGTGATCTGCCCTGAGCCCCCTGTGGGGTGAGAAGGGCGGAATATAAATGACGCAGATAAATAAATAAATAAATAATGGAAAAGATACAGTGGATATGGTATTCGTCCAAGCTAATTACTAACATACAAACTATGCCTAGCATGATGAAATCACAATACATTGAGCCAAGATTACGTTAAATGTGCTTGCATCCCAATTGCATACAAATCCAGCATAATAATGTAGCAATCTTTTCCTTGTTTGATTTTTTACTGATCAGAACCCTGGAAATAAGCTGGTGTTTGTTGCAAAATTCTCCTTTTAACATTTAGATTTGTGGGTCTTTTGAATATCACTATAGGTCTGCCTCCTAGCATATGTTGCCGATTTCTTTTGGAACAGCACTTTAGGCTTCATTTTGACAAAACTGCTTTAGCAGATGTTACCCTGACACTTCCTTTGGCAAGATTAAAGTGTTGCCTTTCTAGCCTGTAGTGCTGGTGATGAAATAACATAATTTGCAAAGTGAAGCAACTTAAGTTTAACAAAGGAAAATTAGCACAAATGAACATTTGCATGAAAAACAGTATTTTGTTCATATGAACACAGAAAGGCAACTTTTCCTTCTGTGCTTGGATTCTGCTTTCCAGTGCTTGAGTCTCCCCACCCTGGTCCCAATCTGGTGAGTCCAGAAATTAAACTGACATACTGGAGGTTGAAAGTGCTGGGAAGAAAATAGCCCACCAACACACCACAAAACTAGAATGTGCATATGTACACACCCAACACAACCTGCTTCTGCATCATGAGTGCAGGTCCAAATCGTTAGATGTTGTTGTCAAAGCTAGTGACAGATTGCATGCCTGCAAGAGCTGTGGACCTTTATCTTCCCAGCAAGGGATTGCTGTTCTTCTCAGGTCAATACATGTTTATGGTTTTAATTAATGCTGTATTTATTGCTTTAATGATCACTGTTGTATTTAATTCTGATTTCACCATAGTAATTGTTTGTAGCGGCATTGTACAGCTACTATATGTAAGCCATCCTGAGTCCCCCTTCGGGGGTAGAGAAGTGATGGGATAGAAATACCAGAAATAAATAAAAATAAATAAATAATAAATAAATAACATTCCTGTATTGAGAAAGCCAATGACTTTCAATGACCTCTCTGCACACAACTTAGGTAAAAGTTAGGTAACGGTTTTCCCCTGACATAAAGTCCAGTCGTGTCCGAATCTAGGAGTTGGTGCTCATCTCCATTTCTAAGCCAAAGAGCCAGCATTGTCTGTAGACACCTCCAAGGTCATGTGGCCAGCATGACTGCATGGAGCACCTTTACCTTTCCGCTGGAGCGCTACCTATTGATCTACCCACATTTGCATATTTTTTTAACTGCTAGGTTGGCAGAAGCTGGGGCTAATAGCAGGAGCTCACGCCACTCCCCAGATTTGAACCTGCAACCTTTTGGTCAGCAAGTTCGGCAGCTCAGTGGTTTAACCCACTGCACCACTGGGGGCTCCACCACTTACCTTTATGCAAAAAATGTATGTATTTGTTATTCATTTGTTCCACTAAATAACGTTTTCTGAACGTAGAATGCAATATTGAATTTCAGACACAATGCAGTGCAGTTACTATCTATCGTTACTCACATATAACACATAGAGGGAATTCAAATAATACACTTGTATTTAGCTTCCAAATAAGCACTGTATTCTAAGTATCTTCAACACAAAACTCTATATACACATATAATGTAGCGCACAAACACAGTGAAAATAACACAGTCACTCACGATACTCTCTGTCACCCTTCACAGAGTAAATACACTCAATGTATAGTTCAGTTCCTTTATGGTGTCCTTCTGTGGTGTATCTTCAGACCCAATGGTCAAATAAATTTGTATTCCGCGGCCCGTTGGCCAAATAAATCCAAAAGCAGAGCAAAGTAAATCCTGGGTGGCCCAGGGTATGGCGTGAGTTCCAATGCGCAATTCCACTCCGTTTGTGGTAGTCGCTGGGCAGTCCACCTACGGGTTAATCCTTCTTCGGCTACCGACCGTTTCGATATTCTCTTCGTCAGGGTGGCCCCAAATACAGAGATGCACAAGACTATATGTCTGAAATATAAACATTCACAATAGTATCCCAAATACACAAAAGAAGATAGTAACATAGGGAAGGAGTATAATCTCGTTGCTTACCAATATAAATCATATATGTTGCTTAATAGCAAGGCTGATATCTCAGCTATTCCATGTATCGCCCAAATGGCGTAGACCTCAATCTGGTGACTGCTGAGGCTGAAAAGCTGCTTAAGTGCCTCTCAGTGGTGCAAACTAATTAACATACAATACAGTTAGATTACCAGAGTTCCTTAAAGCAGCAGGTCTGTAATGCTTAAATTTTCGTTGAGGCCTACTGGTTGCTCGCATTTAATGCGGATTATCCAGGTACGTTCACATTTAAGTAAAGTGGTTTGACTATCTGCGTGTGGTGGTACTGTCACTTGTTGTAATCCTACGAACTTAAAGTCTGGCACTGATGCATGAACCGTTTTGAAATGCTTATACAGGAAAGTGTCCTCATTGCCTGTTAAAATGCGGTTTTTATGTTCTCCTAATCTTTTCCTTAAAGATCTTTTTGTCATACCAACATAATATTTTGGACAAGAGCAAAAAAGTAAATAAATGCATTTTTCCGAAGCACAGGTGAAAAACTGTTCCAGCTTAATCGGTGTAGTATTGTGAGGTGGTGTTATAGTTTTCAGGGTGATACATAGTCACACATATTGCAATGCCCGCATCTGAATGTCCCTGCTCGCAAATTGCTTTTAATGGCACGATTTCTAGTGTGGTCAGTTCTGATGAGGCAGTCTTTGATATTCTCAGTTCGCTTGAAAGCTGGCATAGGTACTTTCTCCAGGCCCTTAATGTCAGATATTAAGGGCCAGTGTTGTTTAACAATGCGAATCACCGCTTGACTTTTAGGTGTATAAGTTAGTGGCCATATAAGCCTGTCCGGGGCCGCTCTAATAGCAGGTGTCAGTAAATCTTCTCTTCTCATCAGGTCTGCCTTACGTCTTGCCTTTGTTATGATGTCTTGCGGGTAACATTTCTTCCTGAAGTTTTCCATAATCCTGTTGGCTTCTAATTGGTACTCACTTTCCAGTGTAGAGTTTCTTTTGGCTCTAATCATCATGGAATATGGTAAATTATTTTTCAATGCTGGTGGATGGAAACTTTTATAATGCAACATAGCATTCTTGGCAATGGGTTTAGAATATGGTTTAACCGCTAACTTGTCACCTTGTTTATAGACTGTAACGTCTAAGAAATTAACTTCTCTTTCACTGTATATAGTTGTAAATTCAATATCAGGATGCCAACTAGATAGCCAGCAATCACAGTCCTTTAGGTTAGTGTTGGGGCGCACGAGAAAGAGTACATCGTCTATGAAGCGCCACCAGTGCGTAATATGGTCTGAAAATGGTAAATCCGCATTATTTTTTACAATGAATTTATCTTCTAGAGATTTGACAAATATATTGGCTATGGAAGGAGCGGCCGGGGATCCCATGGCCACACCCCCTTTCTGAATATAGAACTCTTCTTCAAACTTAAAATAATTATAGTCCGTTATACAGTCAAATAACTCTAACAGAAAACCGGTGGGTGGGTGTAACGGTTTTACTCTCTGGTTCAATAGGTCTTCAATGGCTGTTCTTGCTTCCTGTAATGGTACATTTGTATACAGAGAGGAAATATCTGAGGTGGCTATGGTGGTGCCATCAGGTATGATAATGTTTTCCACTTTCTTGATAAGATCCGTAGTATCTTTGATATACGATGGGGCTTGTTGTACAAATGGCTGCAGTATATTATCTAGATACTTGGCAAGGGGTTCTAAAATTCCATTGTTTGCTGCTATAATGGGTCTCCCTTTAAATGGAAATTCCTTTTTGTGTGTTTTAGGATTTATATAGAATACTGGAATTTTGGGGTGTTGATTCACTAGATATTGAGCTGTTTTAGTATCTACATAACCCATTGCTTCCCCATAGTATACAACGTCGGAGATTATTTTAGCGTATCTCCGCGTGGGATCTGAATCTAATTTGGCATAATATTTGGTATCTTGTAGCTGTCTGTTGGCCTCTTGCTGATACATATCTAAGTTTTGTAAGACCACACCTCCTCCTTTGTCTTCTTTTTGAAAATAATGGTATTGTCTTTACCTAATCTTTTCAATTCACATACATCCTGGTGCCGCATATTGACATGGGTATTTCTAAAATCAATCTTTTGTACTTCCTTTGTTACTACCTTCTCAAACGCTCTGACATTCAAAGAGGGAGTGTTAGGAGTAAATTTACTCTTGATGTAGAACTGGTTGGTAGGTTTGGCTGATGTAGTAGTGTCTTTAAAGAAATCTTTCAACCGTATATTTCGAAACAGAGTAGCCAAATCTCTTCTTACATCTATCTCTCTATATCTGGGAGTTACCACATAGGATAATCCTTTGTTTATAATGGTCTCCGTTTTATGAGTAAGCTCCCTGTTAGAGACATTAATTATCAAGTTGTCTTTTTGCTGAGGCCTCTTTTGGAACATCCGCGTGCTTATAGAAGCCTGTCTGTGGTCTATTTTTCCTCAATGTTCTTTGCGGTTGTGGTGCAGGGCCCGCCGCGTCTGAGTCTCTTGCTGAGTCTTCTCCCGATGATGGGGAAGTACTCGCACCTCCAGGGAATCTTACTGTTCTATTGCTATAATATGGCTTTTTGGCCCACGTGTGGACTCTGTTTTTCTTGTAGTCCTCTACATCTCTTTTATATTTCTTTATTTTACGGTTCCTGATTTCTGTGAATAGCTTGTCACATTGTTCAACGATAAGTTCACTATCTTTGGGTTGCAGTTGGCCAGATAACTCCTGTTTCAGATTATCTATTTCAATAATCAATTCATCTATTTCTTTGTTCGTTCTTTGTAATAAAAGTGTCATAACATCTTTTGAACAATTTGCTGTAATTTCATACCATTCTTTACTAAAAGCTTCGTCCTCTTTGTAAGTACCAGGCGCTAAGTCAATACGTAAACCTCTCGGTACTATGTCTTCCCTGATGTAGTCAGCTAACGCTGCTGCATTCAACTTCACTCTAGTAAGCCTTAATTCTTTCATTTTCAACTCTTCAATGCTATTTGTAATATTGCTAGTTGTAATTGCTGCCGCTGTGGCTCCCTGAGCAGGGTCCTTTAAGGACCAATCTCTTAGAATAGAGTCCTTTTCAGCTTGTGCAAACCTACGAGTACTGGGGTTCTCCATTATCCCTAAACCAGCTGGGCTGGGTACAAACTAATAACACAATGCAGTGCAGTTACTATCTATCGTTACTCACATATAACACATAGAGGGAATTCAAATAATACACTTGTATTTAGCTTCCAAATAAGCACTGTATTCTAAGTATCTTCAACACAAAACTCTATATACACATATAATGTAGCGCACAAACACAGTGAAAATAACACAGTCACTCACGATACTCTCTGTCACCCTTCACAGAGTAAATACACTCAATGTATAGTTCAGTTCCTTTATGGTGTCCTTCTGTGGTGTATCTTCAGACCCAATGGTCAAATAAATTTGTATTCCGCGGCCCGTTGGCCAAATAAATCCAAAAGCAGAGCAAAGTAAATCCTGGGTGGCCCAGGGTATGGCGTGAGTTCCAATGCGCAATTCCACTCCGTTTGTGGTAGTCGCTGGGCAGTCCACCTACGGGTTAATCCTTCTTCGGCTACCGACCCGTTTCGATATTCTCTTCGTCAGGGTGGCCCCAAATACAGAGATGCACAAGACTATATGTCTGAAATATAAACATTCACAATAGTATCCCAAATACACAAAAGAAGATAGTAACATAGGGAAGGAGTATAATCTCGTTGCTTACCAATATAAATCATATATGTTGCTTAATAGCAAGGCTGATATCTCAGCTATTCCATGTATCGCCCAAATGGCGTAGACCTCAATCTGGTGACTGCTGAGGCTGAAAAGCTGCTTAAGTGCCTCTCAGTGGTGCAAACTAATTAACATACAATACAGTTAGATTACCAGAGTTCCTTAAAGCAGCAGGTCTGTAATGCTTAAATTTTCGTTGAGGCCTACTGGTTGCTCGCATTTAATGCGGATTATCCAGGTACGTTCACATTTAAGTAAAGTGGTTTGACTATCTGCGTGTGGTGGTACTGTCACTTGTTGTAATCCTACGAACTTAAAGTCTGGCACTGATGCATGAACCGTTTTGAAATGCTTATACAGGAAAGTGTCCTCATTGCCTGTTAAAATGCGGTTTTTATGTTCTCCTAATCTTTTCCTTAAAGATCTTTTTGTCATACCAACATAATATTTTGGACAAGAGCAAAAAAGTATAAGCATTTCAAAACGGTTCATGCATCAGTGCCAGACTTTAAGTTCGTAGGATTACAACAAGTGACAGTACCACCACACGCAGATAGTCAAACCACTTTACTTAAATGTGAACGTACCTGGATAATCCGCATTAAATGCGAGCAACCAGTAGGCCTCAACGAAAATTTAAGCATTACAGACCTGCTGCTTTAAGGAACTCTGGTAATCTAACTGTATTGTATGTTAATTAGTTTGCACCACTGAGAGGCACTTAAGCAGCTTTTCAGCCTCAGCAGTCACCAGATTGAGGTCTACGCCATTTGGGCGATACATGGAATAGCTGAGATATCAGCCTTGCTATTAAGCAACATATATGATTTATATTGGTAAGCAACGAGATTATACTCCTTCCCTATGTTACTATCTTCTTTTGTGTATTTGGGATACTATTGTGAATGTTTATATTTCAGACATATAGTCTTGTGCATCTCTGTATTTGGGGCCACCCTGACGAAGAGAATATCGAAACGGGTCGGTAGCCGAAGAAGGATTAACCCGTAGGTGGACTGCCCAGCGACTACCACAAACGGAGTGGAATTGCGCATTGAACTCACGCCATACCCTGGGCCACCCAGGATTTACTTTGCTCTGCTTTTGGATTTATTTGGCCAACGGGCCGCGGAATACAAATTTATTTGACCATTGGGTCTGAAGATACACCACAGAAGGACACCATAAAGGAACTGAACTATACATTGAGTGTATTTACTCTGTGAAGGGTGACAGAGAGTATCGTGAGTGACTGTGTTATTTTCACTGTGTTTGTGCGCTACATTATATGTGTATATAGAGTTTTGTGTTGAAGATACTTAGAATACAGTGCTTATTTGGAAGCTAAATACAAGTGTATTATTTGAATTCCCTCTATGTGTTATATGAAAGAAGGCAAATGACCTTGCATACATATGCTGTTGAAGATTTAATTTTACTAGCATTAAAAAGATGTCAGTCTTTAATTTTCCCAATGTGGCCATAGACAGCTGAAAACATGTGTGGACATAGCCATGGTTTGAGATCCTAAATTTTAGATCCTGTTGTAAATCAGATCTTCCAAGACTGTTTAAACTTGTGCAAGAGTACAGGGCCATAGCCAGGATTTTGGTTCAGGGGGGCTGAGTTTGGTCGGGGGGCTGAGACTGGGTGGAAGAGGGTCTACCCTAGCAAACCTTTTGTATTGTTATCCCAATAACCCCATTAATGTGGGATATAATGAGCATGGTGATCAGATCATGATTTGAATAAACATAACAGTTTAAATAATGTACCAGTAAGGCCTTTTCGCGGACCACCCTGAGAATTTCGGGGGGGGGGCTGAAGCACCCTTAGCCCCGGCTACATGCCTGCAAGAGTAAGAACTACAAGGTGCAAAAAGGCCTGACATACTGGCAATTCATTGCCAGTGCCAAACTAGATTTATGCCTGAGTTTAACTAAACATGCACAATTCTAAATATACACTGGACCGACTATGTGACTAATGTTGAGCAAGCAGGGAACACCAGCATTGAGGCCATGCTATTGAGAACTCAGCTGCGCTGGGCAGGGCACGTCTCTAGGATGGAGGACCACCGCCTCCCAAAGATACTACTCTATGGTGAACTCGCCACGGGTCAGCGCAAGAGAGGCGCCTCCAAAAAGAGATATAAGGACTCCCTGAAACAACATCTCAGGCTCGGCCAGATTGATTACCAACAATGGTCCACCCTGGCCTCACATCGGGAGGCATGGAGATGCACTATCCACAATGCTGCGGCCTCTTTCGAGAAGACACGCCAAATGGGTCTTGAAGAGAAACGACAACACAGAAAGAACCGCAACTTGGAAACAACATCACCCAAGGAGACTTTCTGCTGTGCTTTCTGCAACCGAACTTGCCTATCTCAGATTGGCCTTTTTAGTCATCAACACGCTTGTAAAAAGCGTGGAATGAGTCCTTCCTAAGAATCTTCGTTTGCGAAGTAATGCCGAGAGATAGGAATGAGAGGAGAAATTAGATGCAGGATTGCTATAACTGCTCTGCATCTGGTATGATTATCCAACTCTATTCTATTCCTTATAGTAGGACATTCTGTTCACATGGTGAAAATAGAACTGAGGTGTAGTGAGTCGAAGGGCAGCACAGAATTGTGCTTTAAGTTTAAAACAATGTTAAACAACCTACATAGATGTATTTTGGTTAATTCCAATGTGAGTGGATGCTCATCCAGCCTATATAATTCCTATATTGTGTACAACACTGAAAATATTACTATGGGAATGAAAAATAGTTCTGTCTCAATTGTGCAGATTTATAGGGTTTGGTGATTGCCCAAATAGCAGAACAAAAAGGCTTTGTTCTCTACTGTTGCCAAATGGAGCTGAAACCATCTTTGTCTCAAATTCAAGTCTTGCATATTTCAAGGGCAGCACATTACCAGCTCTGTTCTCAAGCACCAGGGAGGTGGGGTGAGATGTCCATCTAATAAAATTAACATCTGAACATGTAATTATATTTCTGTCACAGAGAACATAACGAATTAACAGTGAGGCAGATGAAGCATACCCTGCAAGATATTAAAAAGGTATAAATTAGAAAAAAAATGTGTAACTCTAAATAGGAGATAAAATCTTTTTAGAAGTTTTGAAGAACATCTAACAAGTGCTGAGGGTGCAAGAGAGAACCTCCCTCCTTAATATAAACCCCATGGTTTTTACCTTATGCTGGGCACTGCTCAAGATAATCACTTTCTGCACTACATAATCATGCCAATGAGGGGGGAACTGATTTTCAGCCAAAATATAGGTACAAGGATGACCCAAGACAGTCGCTACATGAAGCAAATCAACAAATGTGGAAGCAGTGGGAAGCCCGAGGGAGTGCCATCCAAACAGGGCAGAAGAGTGCTGGCTCCATTGGAGCCAGAAGAACACAGGAAGGCTTCCGTGTTAGCGTTGAAGTGTCCAAGGACGCTTCCATCCTGGTTTGGGGCAGGGCCTCCACTGGAAGTCACACAACATTGTGTCATGGCCAGCATGGGGCTCTGTCCCCATAGAGGACTCGAAATGTTCTAGGATGATAGTTTTGGTAAGTATGATAGGGTCAGTCGATACAGTCTCCTGCAGAACTGATCCTATTTATATGGTCTTGTGCACCCCAGTGCCTAAACACCAGTACATGTAACACACAAGGTAGGTGCTGACTGAGGTCTAAGCTCCAGGTCTATCTCCTTCAAGGTTCTTTGCTCACTAGGAATGGTTGCAGAGCCTCATTCAGTTAAACTTCAGCCTTTGCTGGCGCAAGATGTCTGCTTGGCCCTATCATCGACCTCATCACATTGGGCTAAAATTGGTGGTATGCACTGATTTTAGCCCAGGTCACCCATTGAGCCCGCTGGCTCTCATGTCATGATGCCATACTGGCTACGTGAGTGAAGGAGGGCAGAGCTGGCACATGCTGCCCGCAGAGCAACATGGGAGAGCTCCCGTGTTGCGATGAAATCTATGGGGGGAAGCCATGCGCATCATGCACATTTACACTTCCCCCATGTGATCGCCCTCCCATGGATAATAATTATATATTATATAAAGTGCCTCTACTCACTTCAAAGTCCGCTGCAACCCTCATCCAATCACTGATCGAGACCAAACTTGCCATACATAACCCCCATGACTGCCTTCACGTCCTGGTGAGGTTTGGGGGAGGACTGACAATGGATGATGGGATTTGTAGTACTTTTACACCCCTCTGTTCCCACAGACCACTGTGGCCCCCCAACAAACACCGAGAAAGTCCACACTTGGCACACAGAGCCCCAGTGACCCACTCTACATCCTACTGAAGTTTGGAGGGGAGAACATGGATGATGGGACTTGCAGTACCTTCCCTCACTTCCCAATCCTGCTACAAACCTAATCCAATGCTACAGAGATGATGGGACTTGCACTACCTTCAGTAATTTCATGATACCACTGCAACTCCCAATAATGATGGATCAAGACTAAACTTGGCACACAGAGCCCCCATGACCCACTCTACATCCTGCTGCACTTCTCAAATGACCCGGGCAGGGCCGGGTCCCCAAGCTAGTTACTAATAAAATCACAGTATAATGGTATAGTAAAATATAGTAATATATAATACTAATATTGTGCTATGCTAATAATGTAACATATTTTATGTACATATAACTTGTAAGCCACTCTGAGTCCCTTTGAGGTGAGAAGGGCAGGATATAAATTTCATAAATAAATAAATAATTGATCCGGGCAATGCAGGATGTGGGGGGCTGGGTTCCCCACACCCCACAATGGAGTGTTGCCACCTCCTGTCACTGGGCATCTGATGAGGTGGTATAAACCCCTCCATATAAGTCAAGGAAATACCAGGCTTTACGGTTTCTGAGCCTCATACCTCACAATGGTTGCATCCACTCTTGCTCCTAAGTCATGCCCAATTATAGTGGGATTCTGTATTTTTCCTGCTTCAGGTGTGATAAATTGAAATGTGGCTCTGTTCTTCCTCCATGAAATGAACACCTCCCCTCACACTCCTTCCACTTTGGGGGGGGGGGGATTAAAAGATAGTGCTAAAGTGCTATTGAGATAAAATGCAACCCTATTGCTGTAGAAAAACCAAAAAAAATCCGAATTCAAACATCATGCAGTGAATGTAGTACAGGTCAAAGGAAGTGTTTAACCTAATAACTGGAAATATAATGAGGGAAGGATTTTCAGAGGAAGATATCCATAGCAGAGGTCATACCTCCATTCAGCACATCATCAATAGCAGCATGCAGAAGTAAAGAAGAAAATAATACAAGCAAACCATGAGAATTTTCCCTGTATCAGATACTCCCAGGAGAAAGGAGGAAAACATCTCCTGCCATGAATGGATAAAGATAGAGCTAAGGAATTTATAAGAAATATATTTTTGAAAATACAAATGCAATTCCCAGCAAATCCCAAGATTTTAGGCCAATCTGGATGACCCCTAAATTGCTTCCACAAGTTGCTAACTAAGCCACTTTTCTTCAGGTGCCCATTGTACCTTGTGCAAGTTACTTGATATTAGATGTATCTGTGCATGTACTGCAAAACTGTTGGCTTTATCATGTTGCTGATTCATTAGCTGCAGAGCTGATTTCCCAGTAGTGCATCCATTTTGCGCTTTGAGTTGCCTGCAACAAAGATAAAGCAGGGTAATAATAATAATAATAATAATAATAATTAATAGCAGCTCTGGCCTAAACCAGTACAGGTGGTCCCAGTGGTAATCAGCACACTGGGTGCCGTGCCAAAAGATCTCAGCCAGCATTTGAAAACATTGACAAAATCATGATCTCTCAACTGCAAAAAGCCACACTACTTGGATCTGCGCACATCATTCGAAAATACATCACACAGTCCTTGCAAAGTGCTTGACTTGTGAGTTTGTGATACGAAATCCTGCATATATCTCTCATTTGCTGTGTCATATTGTGTTTTTGTGTCAGTAAAATAATAATAATTTTGTGTTTCCAGATATTGCACATATTCTGCAATCATGAACAACTGTGAAAAAAATGGGAAAGACTGCCTAGGACTTGCACCATGATATCGTTTCTCTACCTGTTCTCTTTATATGCACATTCTGAAGATTAGGGGTTGTCCTATTTATCTAGTACCAACCTTAATTTGTGAATAACGGGAGATTTTTAAAAGCCAGGAATGTACCTGTACAACACGTGATGCTTCTATTATACTTTATTGCTTGCTGAATTAAAGTGAACATGGTGCAAGGGTTAAAATATAAAATACGACTGATGTCTTATTTAGAGTGGAGATGTAGGTGCTTATTTATTTTATTACCACTGAATGCCATCTTTCTACTAAAAAGGGGTGGGGGGTTCAAAATAGTTACTATCCCTTAAAATAAATTGAATAATAAACATTACAATAATTACTACAAGCAAGCAATAAAATCAGTATCAAGTAAAGCAATAAAATCAAGGGATTGATAGATGATTTCAGTAAGGTTTTTGACAAGGTTTCCCATGATATTTTTGCAGGAAAGCTGTGTGCTAGACCAGCGTTTCCCAACCAGTGTGCCGTGGCACACTAGTGTGCCATGAGCAATCATCAGGTGTGCCGTGGGAAATTACAGTGTAGAGAGAGAGAGAGAGAGAGCCTAGCGGGAAACTTCAGGCAGCGGAAATGAGGCTTTCCTGGCCGAAGCAGCAATGCCAGCCAGCCTGGCTGCAGTTAGGGAGAGCCCTCGACATCCAGAACTTTCCTCCCTCCCTCCTCTCTCTCTCCTTCCCTTCCTTACTTCCCTCCCTCTGCGTGCCAAGGGCTACCTGGCTGGGCTGCAGCTCCTCCTGCATCCTGACTCCTGGGCACTCTTCTGCCCTCCTCCCCTGCGGCAGCAAGGAGAAAGAGAGGGAGGAGGAGTCTGTGGGAGCTGCCCAGGTCCAACCCCACTCCCGGAGGCTTGAGGTAAGGCTTTCTCCCCTCTAGCCCCTCCGCGCTGGGGAAGGAGAGCAACCCCTCATCTCCTGGCCTCTCCTGTTTGGGATCCGGGTTCGCTGCAGAGCAGAGCAGAGGCTGGGATGTGCAGCTCCACAGCCCAGCTTGATTCCTTCCCGATCTGGCTCCAAGGCAACAGCAGGGAAGCTGAAGGGACGCGTGGGGGTGAGGCACTCCTGGGGGGGGCTGAACCCCTTCAGGAAAGAGAGCTAGGGGTGGTGACGGCTGCGAGCCTCCGCCACAGTTTGTTCCGAGGCTCGGAACCACCCCGCGTGCTCAATTCCTATTCGTCTTCCTCAGCCGAGACCGAGTGCGCTTCAGCCACTCAGCGCAGCCCTCCCCGTGGGACGGTGATGGGCCTCCTGCATGTGGGCCTGCCGTGGGGGGGAGGGGGTTTGGCAGAAGCAGCGGCGTCATGAGGGGGGAGGGTGACAGTTAGTAAAATGACAGTGTGTCATTTTGTGTCATTTTGGTTGGTGGTGTGCCCCAGTATTTTGTAAATGTAAAAAATGTGCCGGGGCTCAAAAAAGGTTGAAAATCACTGTGCTAGACTCTAGGGCAGTGGTTCTTAACCCATGGGCTTCAGACCACTAGCGGGCCACGAAGATGAAAATCTGGCCTGCTAGCCTCCTTCCTCTTTATTTGTTTTATTTATTTTATTTTATATCCACTCCTTTCGCACTGCTTGCAACTCCTTCCCTGTCGCTGACCATGGCATATGTTCTGTATCAGAAACTAGCGCTGATGTAGTCTATGCAATGCAATTTTCCGAATCAGCACTCCAAACCAAATCTAAAAATGATCAAAACCTGATTCGTAACCCTTTTGGTACTAATGTTGGAGAATGGTCCCTGGTCAAAGTGGTCCCTGGTCAAAAAAAGGTTAGGAACCACTGCTCTAGTGCTAGAGTTCAGCAGATCTGTTAATTATTGACCGACAGAAGAAAAATTACTAGTAGGATGTTCTAAGTTTGATGTTGTTTAATATATTTATAAATTACTTTAATAATGTAATAGAAAACATGCTTATAAGCTGAATTTGCACTAAATACAGCAGCTAATGCTCCAAATAACTGGAACAGAATTCAAAATGATCTTGACAGATTGGAGGACTGAGCCAAAACTAACAAAATGAATTTCAACAAGGATATATGTCAGGTACTACATGTAGACTGGATTAAATGAAATGCATAAATACAAGATAGGCGACACCCAACTTGAAAGTAGTACACACACAAAGGAGCTAGAGAACTTAGCTTAACATGAGTCAACAGTATAGCACAGCAGCCAAAAAGTCAATGCAGTTCTGGTGGAGGAAAGTAGTAACACCACTCTGTTCTGCATTGTTCAAATGTCACCTGGAATACTGTATCCAGTTCAAGGCACCACCGTTCAAGATGGATATTGCCAAGCTGGAAGCCTATGAAGATAATCAAAGGTCTGGAATCTGGAAATCCCGCTTTATGAGGGATAACTGCAGGAACTACACATACTTAGCTTGGAGAAGAATAAAATGAGTGGTGACATGACAGCTATCTTTAAATATCTGAAAGAATATCATGTAGAAGATGGTGGCAGCTTGTATTCAGTTGCCCCAGAGACCAGAACAAGAACCAATGGATTTAAATTACAAGAAGAAAGAGATTCCACTTCAACGTCAAGAAGAACTTTTTAAAGAGCTGTTCCACAATGAAACAAATTACCTTGGAGGATGGTGAACTCTCATCTTTGGTGGTTTTTAGGCAGAGGCTAGGCATTATTTAAGAGTGCTTTAGTTAGGTATTCCTGAAAGATAGGTGTTGTAACTAGATGATCCTTGCAGTGCCTTTTAACTCTATGGTTCACATTAGAGTTCATAGGAGGAGCAGGATCAGAGTTAATATATGCACCTCTAGGGATTAGTTTTAGTAGAAAGAACAGCATTTCTTAATCAGGTTGGATAACGTTAGCATATATTGATTTATAATGGTAGCTAGTGTACATTCCCAGTGCACGGGGGAAAATAGGATACTAATTCTTGCAAGTGTTTTCTGAAACTGTACTTCAACATTAATCAGATGTTCCCTTGGCACCATGACTCTAAATAATCCCTAGAGATGAAAAAGAACTGGGTTCATTAAAAATGAGTGATTACCTACTAACTTTATGGAAGGGTAATTGGTTCTGTCTATGCAGAACTTTGAGTATTTCTGTTAAAGAGAGAAACCTGGCCCTTTTTTTAGATCTTCAGACACTTGTCCCCATCCAACCCCTAGTGAAGGTGACTCCAATGCTTCAAACAAGTAATGTCAGCTTGTACAAACTGGCTGTATGCTGGCAGTTTTCCATCTCCATAATAAAGTTCACCAGTCAAGGGTTGCGAATGTCTCATTTCAAGCCACCCAGAAAAAGTTGGCTGTTATTCATTGTTAAACTGGAAAGCGAGGGTGAAGAGCAACTCAGTGAAGGACAATTTGAAAATATACCTATTTGGGGCTGATGAAACTTCTGGTATTTTTCCTATGAAATCTATGAGCACTAAATGGACTCAGAAGCACCACACCAAATCTGTAGAGGTGTGTGTGTGTTCAGAATAGAGGAGTAGCATGACTTACCTATTAGTTTTATTTATATGCATTGTTTGTGTATATTATTGATATCCCCAACCCTGGAATTCCAGGTGGTTTAGAAAAATTAAGGGTTCAATCAGACTACTTGAAAATTTTAAGAATGTCTACTTTTTGTTTTGAATGTACCTGTCTGTTCACAGGTTTTTCTATTTTTCCACCTTGCCCTTTCTGGAAAAATGTTGGGCTTCCTGATCACATGTTACATTCAGTATTGTGCAATATTGAGATGATGATGATGATGATGACGACGACGACGACGACTCAGGATTTGTAGTTATTATGTTAAAGTAATTTTGCAATAGAGTCATCTATGACTTCATCAGATGGGGGGCAAATTCAGCGGCCACTTCACTTTGCCTTGTCTTTAAGCACGGAGCCCAACCAGCTCCCATTAAACAATGCACAACTACTTCTGGCATGGGTCCATTCTTAAAGGAAAGGGGAAGTGGTACATGCTGCCACTGCAGCAACACAGAGGGCTTCCCATGTTCCCCCAGGAACAAATGAGGGAAGCTGAGCAGTCACACTTCCTCTTGTGGGATAGTGAATTGGGTGAGTCAGGTGATGCAAGGCATAGGGTGATGAGTTCACCATGCAACGGAGTTGCCACGATGCGCGGTGATTCCGGTGGCCCTTGTGATGAGGCCATTAGTTTTAAAATTAACTTTTCTTTTTCCTTTCCGTGATCTCTGTAGAATCACAGGAGCGATAGTTTTCAAGGTCTTTATACTTCTTTTCCAAAAAGTGCTGGTGCCTCACCTTGATTCCATAGGACTAAGCCACTGCGGTTAAAGTTCTTTAAAATTTCAATTTAATGGGGTAGATGTATCCCTGGAAACATAAGCTGTGAGTATATCTACACTGTAGAATTAGTACAGTTTAACATCACTTTAATTGCAATTGCAATTGCTCGATGCTATGGAATCATGAAAACTGGAGCTCCTATGAATTCTATCTTATTCTTTAAAATAAAATCCAAATTGACTATTTTGTTTCAAAGTTAATAAAATGGCAGAGAAGTTACCTCATCAATTTGGAACCGCCCGATTGCCACTCACCCTCACCCTCACTTCTGTTTTTTGTTGGTACGTGAGGGTTCTTTGTGGTTAAATCTTGAGTTTCCCTCATATCTGTTGATATTTCACTCTAATTTTGTGTTACATGAGCAATGACATTCCTAGCTGGAAATTAGAACTAGAGGTTTGGATGCACTACCAGCTAGGAAAAATCATCTCGGGATATATAGTCCAGCATCCCTGTTTGTAACGTCACTGCACTGTAAATTCTGAGTTTATCATTTCAGGCTCTGGCAGAATCTGGTTTCCATCAATGCTCTCATTACTGTTCCTCTCATAGGAACTAAATCCTAAGTAGTGGCCCAGCTAGCCTAATATTCCAATCAAGAAGCAACCAGTCAAGCATGTAATTAAGAGGAAAGCTGTGCTCAGGTTTTTGGATCATGGGCAGGAAAGGGCACATAAATGAACAAAGACAACTTTGATAATTGACTTAAACACAGCAGTTCAGCTCCAGTGGATGTTGCCTGTAGAAACTCAAGAGATTTCACAAATCAATACCTTACATCCCTAATAACCCACAGATTCCTCTCTTTTGAACAATTTTTCTTTGGCAAAACATTTCTGGTGCGAGGGGACATATCTGCTTGCATTTCTCCAAAGAGTTACAGCTATATTCTACTCAAGGCAACAGTCTAGCCTGGGAGTTTGCCAGGGGAAATTCAGATGTTTTGCTCAATTGCTTTACTTGGGAAATTGAGCTGCAAATCTTGTTTCAGCTGAACAGAGATGGGTTTATGGAGATAAGAATGAAGGAAGGCAGAAAAGAGTAGCGGCTTCTCCCAGGCAGCTCTTGGCTTTGGAAAAACGGTGTCAGCTCACCACCACCCACTCACACGCTGCTTGAAGCAGCTCAGATGCACAAATGTCCTTGTTTACAAGAATCAAGGGCATCCATGTGATGCACAAAATTGTTTGTGTTTGGTTCAAGAAATCTGGCTTGTTTTGTGAATTACTTTACTTTTTTTACAGTTTATTTATTTATTTATCATGTCAGGAGCAAACCAAACAGTTGTATTGCATTAAAAGCAAACAAACAAACAAACAAAACACAAAGTTTGCAGACTTGGTATTCTATTAAATGTCCTTTGACCAGTAGCTGTCCACTAGGAGTGCCTCTGGGGTTGCCATAAGAAGGTCCTCCATTGTGCATGTAGCAGGGCTCAGGTTGCATTGTAGTAGGTGATCTGTGGTTTGCTCTTCTCCACACTTGCATGTCGTGGATTCCACCTTGTAACCCCAGTTCTTAAGGTTGGCTCTCCATCTCATGGTGGCAGAACACAGTCTGTTCAGCGCCTTCCAACGTCGCCCAGTTTTCTGTGTGCCCAGGAGGGAGTCTCTCATTTGGTATTTATTTATTTATTTATTATTCAGTCTTATATTCCGCTCCTCCCTGCAGGCTCGGGGCGGATTACAGTACATAAAACATACAATAAAACATACAATAAAAACATACGATAAAACATGCAGTAAAAACACAATACATGACCATAATAATGGCAGGATTACGGTTCTTTGACTCAGGCGAAGCACACCGATTACATTCGGATTTAGCTAAACGCCAGCCTGAAAAAAACAGTCTTACATGCCCTTCGAAAAGGGACAAGTTCTGGGATCGCCCAAATGTGGTCAGGGAGCGAATTCCAGAGCACAGGAGCCGCAACAGAAAAAGCTCGCTGTCTCGTACTGGACAAATGGCAGGAGCGGGACGATGGAATAACCAGCAAATTCTGCTCTGCCGAGCGCAGTGATCTCGGGGGAACATACGGGGTAAGGCGGTCCCTTAGGTACACAGGCCCTAGACCATGTAAGGCCTTAAAAGTTAAAACCAACACCTTGAAGGCAACTCGGTACTCAATGGGAAGCCAGTGCAGTTGCCGAAGGATGGGAGTGATATGCTCCCTCACTGGTGCTCCCACCAGTAACCGAGCGGCGACATTCTGCACCACCTTGAGTTTCTGAATTGTCGACAGGGGAAGGCCAACGTAGAGGGCGTTACAATAGTCCAGCCTCGAGATGACCGTTGCTTGGATCACCGTGGCCAGGTCGTCCCTGGACAGGTAGGGGGCCAGTCACCTAGCCTGTCGTAGATGGAAAAACGACGTTTTGCTGACAATGGAGACCTGGGCCTCCATAGTCAGCAAGGGGTCCAATTGGACACCTAAGCTCTTAACCAGGGATGACGGGCTAAGTTGCTCGCCATCCAGGGTAGGCAACCGGCACTCATCCAGCCTAGGGCGACCAGGCCACAAGATCTCCGTCTTCGACGGGTTCACCTTCCACCGGCTGGCCCGCAGCCATCCAGTCACGGCTTCAAGGCATAGATGGAAACAATCGGGTACGGTATCCGGCCTGCCGTCCATTCTCAGCAGAAGCTGGGTGTCATCAGCGTACTGATAACACTCCAGACCAAAGTCGCGGGCCAGCTGGGCCAGGGGGCGCATGTAGATGTTAAATAATAAGGGCGAGAGGATGGCCCCCTGGGGGACCCCACAACTTAATGGGAGCCTCCTGGAGACCTCCTCCCCCCTCTCCATGCGCTGTCCCCGATCCTGGAGAAAGGAGGCCACCCACTTAAGGGCAGTCCCCCTGACCCCAGTCACGGCTAAACGGTGGGCTAACAATGCATGGTCTACGGTATCGAACACTGCTGTTAGATCTAACAAAACAAGCAGAGCTGATCCACCCTGGTCCAGTTGGCGGCGAAGTTGGTCTGTAATGGCGACAAGCACGGTCTCCGTCCCATGCCCAATACGGAAGCTGGACTGGAAGGGATCTAGTCCAGCTGTGTCTTCTAAGAACCGCTGCAGCTGATCCGCTGCTGCCCTCTTAATTACCTTGCCTAAAAAAGGCAAATTTGACACAGGTTGGTAATTGGAGGGAGCCGAAGGGTCTAAATTCGGCTTCTTCAGCAGTGGTCTTACCATTGCCTCTTTCAGCCATTGATTGAGGTTCTGGCTTTTAGCCTGCCACTTTTGAACTCTTGCTTGCTGAGGTGTTCCAGCGAGTGTCTCTGTAGATCTTAGAAAACTATTTTATGATTTAAGTTGTTGGCATGCTGGCTGATACACAAACTGGGGATGGGCTGGAGATGTCACTGCCTTGGTCCTTTCCATATTGGTTGCTTCTTCCCGGCAGATGTTAGGTGGTGCAATGCCAGCTAAACAGTGTAATTTCACCAGTGGTTTAAGGCGCAGACACCCCATGATAATGCAGCATGTCTCATTAAGAGCCATATCCACTGTTTTAGCCTGGTGAGATGTGTTCCACACTGAGCATGCATACTCAGCAGAAGAGTAGCATAGCGCAAGGGCAAAAGGCTTCACTGTATCTGATTGTGATCTCCAGGTTGTGCCAGTCAGTTTTCATATGATATTGTTTCTAGAACCCATTTTTTGCTTGATATTCAGGCAGTGCTTCTTGTAGGTTAGAGCACGGTCCAGGGTAACTTCCAGGTACTTGGGTGTGCTGCAATGCTCCAGTGGGATTCTTTCCCAGGTAATCCTCAGAGCTCGGGATGCTTGTCTTTATACAGATGACAATACACTAATAGTGACAATGGGATGGGTGAGTTGCAGGCAAAAGCACGCATTAGGGAATGTGCAGTGGGTGACTATGGGATAGATCTTAGCTCTAATACTCTAATTGTACCAAGTGGGATGGAATTTGCTCTATGATCTGTAAATTTCCTGCTGCTAGAGCAGAACTGACAGCAAACGAGTGTGAAGAGTAGGGCTTCCTTAACTTATTATCGAGCCATTTACCACCCCCTCCCAAATTCACCTGGACCTGTAGAAGACTGCACATGAATTTATATGATTTTTTCCCTTTTCCACTTCACCACAGCTTTGCCATTGTGAAAAAGTCAGAAGCCCTGGAAGGACACAGCAGCAAATGTACCCCTTCCTTTATCAGACTGAACCCTTAAATAAATGTATTAAGGGGTTTTTTTGGTGTATGCTGTATTAACTGAAATTGTATAAAGTCAAATAAAATGCATTGTGAAGGCACCCTTTTGCCTATTCCCCTCTATTAACATAAATCCCCAAGAAAGGAGACTGCAGAACCATTAAGAACTATCCCTACAGCGATCTCCCAAGCTTAAAGATGAAATCCTTTTGCGTGTTGGAGAAAGACAGATAATCCCTTTATCGCTAGGATTGTGTTTTGCATTCTTTACCTGAACAGATATGTCCAGAGACTTATCATGGAAGACAAGGCTAAGAAGTAAGGAGTGAATCAGCTTATTGAATGGGTAACTCTATCACTCCTTTCCACCTACTGCTAAGGAGGCTATTCAGGTCCTGAACCGGTGCTTGGCAGCTGTGTCGGTCTGGATGAGGGAAAACAAATTGAAAATGAATCTAGACAAGACAGAGGTACTCCTGGTCAGTCATAAGGCTGAATAGGATATAGGGTTGCAGCCTCTACTGGATGGGGTTACAGTCCCCTGAAGACACCAGTTCACAGCTTGGGGGTTCTCTTGGATTCATCACTGAGCCAGGAACCCCAGGTCTTGGCAGTGGCCAGGGGAACTTTTGCACAATTAAAGCTTGTCTGCCAGTTGCACCTGTACCTTGACAAGCCAGACTTGGCCACTGTGGTCCATGTTCTTGTTACATCTCAAACAGACTACTGCAACGTGCTCTATGTGGAGCTGCATTTGAAGACTACTCAGGAGCTTCAAGTGGTCCAATGGGTGGCAGCCAGATTACTCACTAGAGCAGGGTACAGGAAGCACACAACCCCCTTGTTATGCCAGCTCCACAGGCTGCCAGTCTGCTACCAAGCACAATTCAAAGTGCTGACTAGCTTGCAAAGCCCTAAATGGTTCTCGCTCAGTTTATCTTCCCTAACGTATCTCCCTCTATGAACCATCTCAGAGATTAAGATCTTGGTCCCACCTCTTTTGTTAGTGCGCTTGGTGGGGATGAGGGACAGGGCTTTCTCAGTGGTGGCCCTTCGGCTATGGAACTCCCTCCCCACTGAAATCAGATGAGCTCCCTCCCTCCTGACCTTCAGAAAGAAATTTTTGTGGTACCAAGCCTTTGGACAGTAATACAATGCAATAAGTGAAGATGGAATATGTACAATCATGACTGGAATGGCCTTTGAACAATATGTAGTTTTTAATAATTGGTTTTAATGCTTATATGCTTTTTAATTTTATGTTTTAATGTATATGTTTATTTTATTCTATGTCTGTTTTATGTGGCATCAAATTGTTGCCTTTTGTAAGGCTGCTCTGAGTGCCCATCGGAGCGAGAAGGATGAGGTATAAATAAATAAATAAATAAATAAATAAATAAATAAATAAGTCGATCAAGGACACGTTTGCATACCCACATCATCACATCACTCAGTTTTGCATCCTTCACTGAGGCATCCCAACAACAGACCAGATTTTAAACTCTACCAATGATCGGCTGTTCTTCCCGACAGAGGGAAACCTGCCTGTGATGTGGAGGAAACTCGCCAGCCAATTGCAGTGCGGATCCTAGCTGGCTTGTTTCTCAGCCAATCAGGGGGAGGTTCCGAAAGTCTGAATAGCTGTAAAAGTGTATTTAATGTCATGCATTTCTCTGTGTTGGTATGTTTGTACATTTTAGAGCACAGACTCTGTACTTGCATCCCTCATGGCCAAACTGTAATAAACCTCTGTCTTTTGCCTTTGGACCCAGAGTGCTCCATCCACTGTTTTGGCCTATCTGGTTTAGCAGAAGCTCACTGAGCATGGACCCACTATCCTCAGTTTCTGCTGTAAATGACAACAATCTCTCAATTTGTCTATACTGGAATATTTCAATTCCTCCTATACAACAAGAGATCTCAGCAATTTTTAAAAAACAAACAAATAAGGATATAGCATAATTGGTTTAAGCCTTTTCCGTTTATTGTAGTGCCAATGGGAATGTTCAATCCATATGGTCTTCTCACCATTGTGCATAGCTTGGCCTCTCAAGTCCAAACTGGTTTTTTCCTTGTTGTTTATAGGTCCCAATATTGAAGGGGCAAGGGACGAGATTCTCCCTGAGGCTTGGCTGTGAGCTCCTCTCCAACTGATCTCACAAAAATGGGCCACCGAGACACCTATGGAGTTGAGTCTCCTCAGAAATTAGCAATAGGGAATGTATGAAATATATATAATGCCATACAGCATGGAGAAACATGAAGACAGCAATTGTTATTTAACTTTCCCAAAAATAATGTCTGCCCACAATTTGTCCTATTAATGGGCCTGAGCTATACTGAATACATGAGGGGCACTTCTGTGTGCACACTGTAAAAGGCTTTGTTGTATTTAAGATTGTTTCCATCATAGAGGACGTTAAAAGTATTTTGATTCCCCCACTACAAGCATCAAGTAGGCAAAACTAAGAGCAACCTATCTGTCAGACTTGAGTCTCCCACTATGCTCGCTGCTCCCCCAATAAAAAAGAAATCCAATGTCCCGTCCACTAAATTAATCCATTATAACATATACATTACTATTCGGGTTGTGAGAGGGGGCACTGGTGACTTTCATGTAGTACAGCTTTAGTGGCCCAAAATATGACCATGAAAAATCATTATTTTTAAATTTTTATGACCTCTGATTATTTAGAATTAGAACCATTTCCTTCCCAATGTTGACTCAGTTCAAAACCCACCGATCCCATGTTCTACAGCAAGACGTCTCAGAGCTGCTTTTTCTACTACTACATCTGTTTATTTACACAAATCCTCAAAGAATGAAAATTCAGCGTTAAAACTTTTTAAATGTACAGTTTTAGGATTTGCTGCTCCTACACAGCAAGAGAAAACCAGGGAGAATGAGATTAGAAAAGAGCATTGCCATTTCTTTTTTCCGTTCTCTTGGTAAGTTAGGAATTATGATGTTTGTCCCCAAGCTCACAGGGTTAGCAGAGTGAGAGAACAGCATGCATTGGCAAGAGCTTTGCATATATTTTTAGGTTCTCTCTTTTTTACTACTTACCTCAAGCCTTACAGACAAATCAGAGTAAGACCATAAGCACTTCTAAACGCCATGGGATTAGCCACAGAATTACAGATTCTTGGTCTCAAAATACCTACAGTTATACTTTCATGTAACTTCAAAATGGTGCTTTCCGGAATTTGTTGTGGTGGTTTTCAAAGACTGACAGCTAATACCAACCCAAACTACTGCAACAGCTATTAGTGTACATCCTCCCACCCTCCATGCTGGATACATTTTCAAGCATGTTGCACCTTCTGGATCTCAGGCTGCAATTTTTCTCTTCAGGAGTGCTGTTGAACATTATATCCACCCGCCCCCCGATGATTTATAGTTTTTCAAGGGCAACAGAATAAAAGTATAATTTTTATTTGTTTTTCTCTGGACTTCTGCAATTGCAGTGAAGAACGATACCAGCAACAGACCAGCAGCAGCTTCCAGATAAAGACTATATTGTTTCCAACCTGTTATAAAATGCCTCTTCCTTACAACTTTTCTGCCTACCTTGTACCCTTTAATGCTATTTCTTTCCCTATATGTGTATATGATATACATGATTTCTGCTAAGATGAACCTCAGAGGTTTTCACCCTTCGGCCACCCACAGATAATATTTCCTGGAAAAGGAAAAACTGGGCTGTCCCCCTGTCTGCCCCCCGTCCCCCCGCTTATCCCTCGCAAGGTGATAATCAAGATCCATTGTGTGTACATGTGGAATGAATGACAGTTTCCATGCCTGATCTGATAAAACCAGCCAATGTTTGTACAGCCAAGTATCCCACTTGGGCTGAGAGATTGCTGAATAAGGAAACAGAAGCTTAAAATGTGTATATTTACAAACTCCTTTTATTCCAAGTCTGAGGCTTGATTAAAACAGATCATCACCTTTTGTTCCTGGGATCCCCCCCCCCCCCTCGCCTTTGTTTTCCAAAAACATTTTCCATCATCTGAAGATGGATAATTAAGCCACTCAGGAACTTTTTTCCATTTTCCAAATATGAACACGGATCTTCTGGAGCTCGTCCCCTCTGTGGGGGGAAGCCTTCAACAGCTGGTTGGCCCTCTTGGACCAATCCCCTGTCATCTTCTCCCCACCAGAGGGAATCCCTGCCTAGAGACGGCAACGTCATCAGAGCGCCAATCAGGGCATGGATCCAAACCGGACTCTCATTCGACCAATCAGGGGAGGGAGCGGGAAGTTTGAATGGCTGTCAAATTATAAAACCTTGTGTCTTTGTATTCACGTCATGCTGTACATTTGAAAGCTTTTACTTGTACACACATACTTTCTGTCCAGATTGAATAAACCTCTGTGACTTGACTTCACCCTGGTGAGTGGCTTCTCTGTCCTGGCCTATTTCGGTTTAGCCTGAACACTTGCCAGGCACAGATTATCTTATTCGTGTCCTTACTCTAAATCTGACTACAGGAGGACTTCAGATTCAAATATTAGGTTACTACAGCAACTTCCAGGCATTAGCTAACAAAACTCATAAATGTACTTTTTGTAAAAAGGGGAAAAACCGTGTTTGTTGTTGTTCTCGGGGACCACAAATTCTCACTTGATCCCACCAAGAAGCATTTACATAGGAAAGGCATCAGTTTCCTCAGACAAAACTGAAGAGGAACTCACATGGTGGAATTCTTGTCTTTTAAGGTCTTTTTATACTCGCTTATTTAAAACTCACACACCTTTCTTACAACAAATCTAGGCCACATTTCTGACAATGACGTGGCTCGTATTTTTGTTTTATAATAAGTCATAGAATTAAAATAAGAGTGGCTGGATGTGATTCATTTTACTTCAGTATTTTCTTTGTGTTCAACCACCACAATGTCCCCTCCTCAATCCCGGTCTTTTCTATTTTCCAATGGGAAGATTTAGCATCAGAGTCAGCATGGTACAGTGTGGATTAGGACTCGGGGAGACTACAATCCCCACCCAGCCATGGAAATCCACTGAGTGGCCTTGGACAAGCCATACTCTCTCAGCATTAGATGAAAGGCAAACTCTGTGTTAAATTGTCCTAAAATCATCCCATGCTTGGTTGGGACTGTCATCTCTCTGTTTAAATGTGCTGCCAACATGGAGTCCCATCACATAACTCAAGGCCACTTGACTCTGTGGTGGCAGCACAGGGAAACAGAGGGAACTCAATTTTCAGGAGACGGACTCTATTCGACTTTCAACTGCAGAATCCACAGAGATTTTGGGGAAATGTGCACAAAGGATGCGGCATGGCCATCCTAGAAGATGAGGAAAGACCAGAGGGAACAGAGTAAGACATTTCCCTCCGCTTTTCCCTGCCTTCTTGCTGGTCATTGGATGAGGTGCTTGGTGTCAACATGAGTTGGAAAGAATTTGAAGGCACATACCAATAACAAGAATTTAGCAAGGAAGGCTGGAGCTCAAAACTGACAGCCAGATTTTTATTAATTTTGCCTTCTTAGGGGGTAGGAGGAATAATTGCCTTTTACTCTTTCTAAAAATACAACTGCATAGTATTAATGTACACAAAAGCATGGGGTGGTGTTCCAAGACAAGAGTTGAGAGCATGTCTTCCATGGTTTCCTTATATGTTGGTATGGAAGCATGGGAGTCTTAAACTTTGTATACCCATGAGATATCAATAAGTATCATTTTCCCTTGTGGGTGGCTCACTTCCATTAGCAAAGTATATATGTTTTGGGGCAATACTTCTTTAATATAAAATTTGGTGGTGAAGATTGAAAAAACATGGAAAGAATGGGAGACATATTTCGGCAAACTTTGTCTTTTCTGCCATGTTTTAGTTTTTCAAAATACAGCTTTCTTTCTGAGAGCAAGAAACACCTGGTTACTTTGCTGGCCATACCTTAAAGCTGCACCTTTTAAGAGATTGAGGTGACATAAGTGCATTACTATATTACAAAATGCTATCTAAAGAGCCCCATCACTACCACTGTGCAAACTACAGCTTTGAACTGTGTTCCAATATAAAAACATCCCACAGGTGTTTTCAGGTGAAGCTTTTATTGTGAAACTATTCTGCTTCATTTGTGGAATTTTATAGGGTTTCCAGAAGGTGCAATCTTCCATATGTTCCTAGCGAGAGAGATACACAAAGAGAAAGACAGCAAGCAAGAAGTGTCTCCCCGCTGTCTCTTCCATCTGTTTGCTTACCATTCATTAAGCAGGTGAAATAGTTGTCATGTGTCTTTTTAATTTTTAAAAGCCATGTGGTACCACTAGGAACCATTCTTTGAGAAGCACACCACATTTCATACGAAATTGTTCCTCTCATTTGCAGTGAAGTCTCTTTGTGGCATGTTCTGCTTTAGTTGCTCTTGGGCTCTGATATAAGAATTGTTTAGTGTGAGTCAATAGCAAATTCACCCCCTCCGTATCTTGCAATAAATAGAGGTTAGTTTGGAAACACAGTTTAAATGATTGTTTGAGCACATTCTCTGCTCAGAATGGTTTGAGTTGCAAAGGTTTCATTTCAAAGCCTGAGAAATCTATGTGGCTTTCACAAGCTGCAGCTGCCTGAAGAAAATCTTTAAAGGAGAGCAATCTGGAAGAGCTATAACATTGTTCCCATGCTGTATATCAATGAAGATAAGGTTTTAACCATTTCATTTTATTCTACTTTTGTTCCAGATTCCTCCAAGCTACAATGAGTATTTGGCTTGCCCTTGAATTTGTCTCAAAGCCATTAAGCATTAATGATGCTCTGTTGCACAGATTCAAATTATTCCAAATATTATTTGTCTTATAGTTTTGATGTGTGTCATATAGGATGTGTGTTCTAGATAAGAATGAGACATCTAGCTTTCTTTCAGTTCTTTTCAATTCATCACAGGGTGATAGGGTGGCCACCTGTGCATGACAAGGTTGCACTCCTCCTGAAGACACAGATCCAGTCTGGGGGTCCTCCTAGACTCAACGCTAACACTTGATGCTCAGGTGTCAGCGGTGTGACAGCTGCGACCATACCTTGTGAAGTACCCCTCTATTCTGCCTTGGTTAGACCACACCTGGAATACTGTGTCCAATTCTGGGCACCACAATTGAAGAGAGATATTGACAAGCTGGAATGTGTCCAGAGGAGGGCAACTAAAATGAGGAAAGAGAACTGGAGAATAAGCCCTATGAGGAGTGACTTAAAGAGCTGGGCATGTTTAGCCTGAAGAAGAGAAGGCTGAGAGGAGACATGATAGCCATGTAGAAATATGTGAGAGGAAGTCATAGGGAGGAGGGAGAAAGCTTGTTTTCTGCTGCCCTGGAGACTAGGACGCGGAACAATGGCTTCAAACTACAAGAAAGGAGATTCCATCTGAACATTAGGAAGAACTTCCTGACTGTGAGAGCTGCTCAGCAGTGGAACTCTCTGCCCTGGCATGTGGTGGAGGCTCCTTCTTTGGAGGCTCTTAAACAGAGGCTGGATGGGAATGTGGCTGGGTGTCAGCTGCATAAGATCTCTACTGACCAGAAGGTCATGAGTTCGAGGCCTGCCCAGGTCAGAGTGAGCACTCGACCAATTGTGTAGCTCGTTGTCGACCTCTGCAACCCGACATACAGTTGCATCTGTCAAGTAAGAAATTTAGGTACCACTTGCGTGGGGAGGCTTAATTTAACTGATTTACAAGGCCATAAAATATCCAGGAAATACACACAAAAGGAGTGAAGGAATGCAACAGCTCCTCCTGGTGGCCGGAAAAGCTGGAATGTTAAATTGCCTCTGTGTCTATACTATATGTTGTATGTCAAATGGCATTGAATGTTTGCCTGTATATGTGCATTGTGATCCGCCCTGAGTCCCCTGTGGGGTGAGAAGGGCGGAATATAAATGATGTAAATAAATAAATAAATAAATGGCCATCTGTTGGGGGTAGTTTGAATGCAATTTTCCTGCTTCTTGGCAGGGGGTTGGACTGGATGGCCCATGAGGTCTCTTCCAACTCTATGGTTCTATTATTCTAAGTCTGATTTGACCTTGGTGGTCCATGCCTTAGTTACCTCTATATTGGATTATTGAAATGCACTCTATGTTGTAGATGAGTCCTTGAGTAATGCTGAAAGCATTGAGGTTGAGGGAAGAAGGGGAAAAGGGGTTACTCAAGAGCAGGAGTCAGATGAAGAAAGGGAACGGAAGAGACTTCGACAAATACTTAGTGAGCCTACTGATGATGATTCCTTTGAGGGTTTCTCTGGGGATGATGGATCTGAGCTTGATGAACCAACTATGAGAAGTGGGGTGGGGATTCTGAAGGTGTATCTGGTGATATGGATTGGACTAAAGTACAGGAAGTGCAAGATGTTTGTGTAGAGCCAACGAGTAGTGATACGTTTGTGGGGTTTTCTGGGGATGGGAATTGGAATTCCGATGACCAAACATCCTCTTGGGGTGAACTAGGTCATGGCAGGAGAAGGAGTGCTTGGAAGGATAGACAAAAAATTGCACGTGAAGCTGCAGGTTTTAAACAGGGGCAAAACATCCAGGGACTTCAGAAGACGTCCACATACAGACCTGTTGATCCCGGGATTTTTGCCTCCATTGTCCAGATTTGATACTTTGCTGCAAGATTTAGAGGCTTCCAAGATGGCCACCACATTACTCCCGTCTGAAACCTTGGCAAGTATGCGGAGGTCTGGATATGCAGATCATAGCAAGAGTTCCACTCATTGTCCTGGCCAGAGAAACTGTGCCCTCCACATGTTTCATGAAATTTCTAGCACACAAACAAAGGTTTTGCGTTCTACTCAAGTGTCACGGTATTTAGTGCTGTCTACAACCACCCTGGTTGGAAGGAAGAAAGAATTTAATCAAATGCTGTATGACTCCCCCAGCCATGTTGACCAGGAAATCTGAAAGACTCTCCTCCTAGGTGGCCAGGATCAAATCTAAGATCTGTAACTAAGGCCCTGTTGTGTGTCATACTGCATTAAAGTCAAGGCTGGTCAGTATATATGACAGAGCTTTGTTTGTAGCAGCACCTCAGTTGTGGACCTCCTTTCCAAAGGAAGGCTGTCTGACTTTGCCATTACAGATCTTCCAGAAGATGGTCTAAAATGTACTATTTTCCAGTCATTTGGTTTTTAAAGTTGGCTTTATAATTTTTTAATGCATTTGTATTTGTATTGCCCAAAATCCTGCACCAGATGCTATAATGAGTCAGTGAGTTGGGATGATGCCAATGGAGCATGCCAAAGGGAATCAGTAGCTACTGAAATGGACATCCAAGTGCCACCTCTGTGTTGATGGAGGCAGGCAGGATTTCCCCCGGGTACTGGTTGTGGGGGGTCGGGAGCAGGTGAGGGTTTTGCCCTCCTTTCTGCTAGAGATCCCTGTGTACAACTAGTGGGCCACTGTGTGACACAGAATGCTGGACTAGATGGGCTGAGGCCCGATTCAGCATGGCTCTTCTTATGTTCTTATGTTCTTATGTTCTTATGAGCATCATGTAAAATGTCCCATTGTGCAATGCATCCTGATACACCATATGTCCTATTGTGCCTCGGAATATGTTGTTTTGTGGGACCGTTGCATAATGACCACATTGCAGATTGTGTATGTACAATGTACAATGGAGAAATGTAGGTGGGCCCCTACTTAATTCCCTAGAATACAAGTACTGCACGATATTGCTATTTACTTGTACATGATCATAATTCAGGTTACAAATATACAAACATCTGACAGAATGGCAGCTCATCTCTTATTATACATTGCTTTGTAGGCTCTGGTGATCAGAAAACCAATTAATAACTATTATTATAGTTAATCCTCCATCATATGCACAAAGGGTAGATTCCTAGACTTGAATAGCCAAACCATGAATAATATTGAATCCTATTGAAATTGATTTCTAGTCCCCAAATACTTAGAGAGGGCATATTGTGTTTGATAAATGAAACCATGGTCCCACAGATAAGGGTATCATAATGTATTAATAAATGTTTATACCTCTCCTGATATTACTTCGGAACCATGCTTTTCCAGGGTTCCTTCTGGCAAAAATGAGAGATACATTACACATATACAGTTACTCATAAGTTCTGTATAGACTGTCAGTTAAATGTATGGAGATAGGGAAGAGTGATAGCATATGCTATCCCATTACCCACATTCATTATAATGTGTAACCAGAATGATTGCCTTTTGCAATAGGCTTGTATACTGTGTCTTTAGTGACAATTTTAGAAAGAAAAAATGCCTGCAAATGTCTCATTTTTTTCTCAAGGGAAATCAGAATCACTGGAAGGATGGATGTGTCCTTCAAGACCAGGCATCTAAGTCAGGAAATGCATATTGATGAAAGAAATAATGGCTTCTGGTTGTTGTCTGTATGTCATTTACAATCTCACTTGAAGTTTAAGGGTAGTTTCATGGATTTCAAGACAGGTAACTCAAGATTTTCTTTCCAGATCATCAAAGTTAATAATGAAGCAATATTAGTATTCTATATGTGGGATATTCAGACACAAGAGAAGCAATTCATTTATTTAAAAAGTGCCATTACGGTGGGAAGTTTCCTAGAATGTCAAAAAGCTTCTTTTGAGGTGACTATTACTTGATGCTCTTAGGCAACCTTTCCAAGCTTTGCACTATGACATTCCTTTAAGAGACACTGGAATTGACCATTCAATTCTTTAAAAAATTGAAGAAACACTACGATACTACTGATGTCAGTGAGTTCATTTTACTTAAGAAATCCAGCATCCTGGGATGTATTCATTCACACTATGGGATTATAGTGCAATGATTCCACTTTGCCCTGGAGGACCTAGAAAATATAGACAGAGGACATATTTTGTTAGATGCAGGTAGACGAAACCATGGAGTCTGTGAGTATGGAGATCGTACTAGAAATTCTACTGGAGTCTGTGAATATGGAGATCATACTGGTAGGTTATGTTATCCTGTCTCCTCAATTCAGTGAGAATATTTTTTTATTTCACCTTGATCTGAGAACAATCCTGTTAGCTATGATTTTTGTCTTAGTCTCTAATACATTCCCTCTGTGTATGTGTGCTTCATTGACAAGCTGTGAACCTCTGTGGTTGGGAGTAATGCTTGATGACATTGTCAGGGGCCACCTTATGTTTCAGGTGTTGGCCTGGAAACTTCTTATTTCTGAACTGACAACCTTAATGTGAGATGTTCCCGTTATAATGTTTCTAAGCCCAGGAGCCAGCTTTAGGGGCATCTGTTCCCACCCTGAATGCATTTCCCGAATTTATTGTAACCTTTACTTTACTATGAGCATCCATCCATGTTACTCCCATTTTGTATCTGTACTCTGTGTACTCTGCTAGTAATTACTGTAGTTAGGTTTCTCATTTTGTCAAAGGCACAGAGAACAATGTCTCAGTGTGGTGGGGACAAAGTTAACCCACATGGTGCTATGCTTCATATCAGTTCAATGTATGTGTGCTGAGGTCTCATTTGAACTCTCTTTCTGGGATTCTCTTCCAGAAATTTAGAAGGCTTTGTACTAATTAAGGCTTTAGATTATGGGAGAGATGTGCGGTGTAGTATGAATTATAGTACCCCCCATAGTACTTGCTCTCACAATTTTACAGCAATGTACTTTACAAAAAAGATAGCCATTTTAAATTACTTGTTTTCACAAGGCTTCAATAAAATCCAGTCACATGGCACACATAATGCAAACTTTGTATCAGTTTTCAATGAAATTTCCTTCAAACTCTATGTGAATAATTACTGGTTACTTTTGCAATAGCCAATTTGCAGAACTGTAGTTTTTGTTCAGCAGCGATTAACTTTCCTTTAAGCAGATGGTGCGTAATATATCATGGTACCTTGAAGACTTCTGTTTTGCTACCCCTACCGAAATGGTGGTCAGCTTCATTCTGGTATCATTTGCCAGGTGGTTTATTGCTTTGGAGGGGATTGCATCGGGCAATATGAATGCCTCCCCTCTGAATTATCCCATGATGTTTCTGCTCAGTAATGGTTTAAAGCTAGGGATGCACAGCTTGCTAAATGAGATACTGCTGTGTTCATGCAATGAAAAGATAAAGAAAACTTTTTAACGTATTAATTACCAAAAGCCTAATGATTTTTAAAATTTATGTTATTCCGTATGAAATCCACCCTTTATAAATTTAATTATTCACAAAGCATTTCTAAAGTCCTCCAACAACCAAAGTGGGAGAGTCATGGGAAGCTTAATCCCTTTTCTCTTGTGCGGTTCTTCATTTGTGATAAAATACATTTGCTTGGGAGAATACACTGCTGATGTGTCCCTATGAGTGAGAAAAACTAGGTTTGGAATTATCACAAGAATGAAAAGAGTTCAGAAATCCTACTATTTGGGGCTAAACTGGAATAGTGTAACATAACTCAATGAAGGAAGCCATGGCCCTAAATTCTCAGGACCCAAGTAGGGCTGTTGGCGACCTCTCAATCACGGGGCATTAATAAGTCAGAGCTGCCACATCATCGCATAAAAACAACAAAACATAGTTCAATAATGATTTAGAGCTAGTTTCAGCATTTTGTCAATCTTGGACTCCCACCCAGGTTGTAGTCAGAACCAAGCTGCCATTTTGAATTTAACACAATGTCCCCATGAGGAATTGCTAGAGCTTGGAAAAGTTACCTTTTTTAATTACTACACCCAAATAATCTCCAGCTAGTATGGCAACTAGACATGTTGGGCTCCAGAGTTCTGGGAATCGTTCAAGCAAGTGCGAGTATGCTATGCTTAAATATCAACATTTCCCATTTTGATAGTAATGAATGCCCATTATAAATGTTTCTAATTATGAAAACGAAGCTGCTAGATATAGCAAGATCAAGCAAGGCTCAAAGACATTAACCTTTGAAAGTCTGTGTGTTCATAGATGCCTGTTTGGAGATTTATTGTAACGCAACAGATGAAATAGTATTTCTCAATGGAGAAATGGCCAAGCTGTACTGCAGTGTGTTGACTATTAAGAAGATTCATTGAGACAGAAATTCAGTTCTCTGAATTATCCAATGATATGCCAAGTCAGCTGTTATACTTTCATAAGAATTGAATGTATATCTTTCTAAATCTTTAACAGGTTTCTTAATAGTCAACGCATAAAACATTACCCTCTTAAGCAGGCATCCTCAAACTGTGGCCCTCCAGCTGTTTTAGCCTCCAACTCCCGGAAGCCCATGCCAGCTTGTTCAATGGCTAGGAATTCTGGAAATTGGAGGCTCAAACTACTGGAGGGCCACAGTTTGAGGATGCCTGCTCTTAAGCAATATATTTCAGTTATTGTAACTGATTGATCGTAATGATACATGATAGCTTACATTTAATGTAATATACATTATACTACATGATTATGTTTTTCCCCTAAGGGAACTGTATATGTTTGTATGCTGACTGTTGCATGGCATAAATAGCTTAAAAGGTTACTAGAGAGTATGTTCATTCTACTATTAAAATATGCTGAGATCCCAATACTTAAGAATGCTTCACTTGAATGTTGGTGTTACATCTATCAAGATTTCACCACCATCACAATTTGGGTGCTCAGACATCCAGAAGGTGATAATGAGATTCAGGACAGAGTACAGATTAGCTGAGAAATGGCAAAGGACTTTCAATCCCTCAGTCTCAAGAAAAAGGACATGGGACCATGCCCTTTCTCACAACCAGATGCCTATGGGGAGCCCACAAAAAAGCCTGGGAGTACAGTGACACCCTCGGTCTTGACGCAAAATTAAAAGATCTCTCAGGATAGAGCTTCAGTTTACACACACACACATTAGTGAACACAACATCCTCCTGCTGATTCTTCTCTTGATAATAACATACACTCAAATTTACCTTATGCTCAATATCAATACATTATGAGTTTTTCACTTTTGCTCTGAATCATTCCTTATAGTTAAGTCCAATAAAAATATTCAGAACATAAGATAAATTGGACTCTAGATGATAGTGAATGGGGAAGGAGAATTCTCAACACATGGCGGCAGTGCTCCATAAAAATGCATTTTTCTTAGTCTTTTATTTCCACCTCTAGAGAAAAATACTGTCACATACTGTACATCACTGCAGCCACAACTGAATATGATTAGTGTATTTTGATCAAACTTCCCCAAAATTTTGCTGTCCAGGTGTATGGATTCCAATCTAAGAATGTAGAAATCACAGAATGGGAGTTGTAATACTTGGATGGGAGGAAGTTGTGAAAGGTCTAGATAAAGTGAGAAATTATTTTTGACATTTAATTTAATTATACTATTAGGATTGGGTGTGATCACGCTGACTGTAAGATTTTGGAAAGCATTGTCCCAACTCCCCAAACTATGTCTCCCTAGGTGTTATCTATTGGTTCTCTAAAATATAGCTCTTATAAGTGCAGGAGTGGGTAGCTTGCTAATAAACCATTTGTAAATCAAGGATTTTAGGCCATCAACTAATGAACGCACAGCTGAAAACAAAGAAATGTTAGATAATAATGGAAATAAATACTTTTCTCCTATACATCAATAGCTGTGCTGGCATTATGCCCAGAACTCTGCTTCTTTCAAGTGAACAAAAAGGAAAAAGATACCATTCTTTTGCTCCTTGCTTCCATTGCTATCTGAAGACAAAAATCTGCAGGAATGAAACTGTGGATGTTGCAGCAAGACACAGCTGTGCCAGCCCAAGAGCACAACCCTATTTCAAGCTGTTGCTGCGGGGCCTTGGCATTTGGGCACCTGAAGGTAAATGTCTACATAAGTTGCCTCTTTCCCTACTTTTTTAAAAGCAGAAAGTGATGATAGAAGCAGAAAAATGATCCCTCTCCTCACTCACCCCACCTTCACACATCAAGCAGAAAGGATTCTTGTTTCTTGAACAGACATATAATTCTAACATCCCTCCATATGCATATAAGGATGCACAAATATACATACATTTAAGTTGGAGTAAGAAGCAAAGTTCATAAGCAGCTAATTTACAAAGAAGTAGAATCGGGGAAATATGAGAAATAGTGGTATACAGTCCCTCTACATTTGTGAGAGTTAGGGGCGCATATATTTTTGGTTGCCTGTTGGGGAGCAAATCTGTGACCGGTTAAATCTGCAAATGCTTAATCTGAAAATGTGGAGAGATAACTACATCTGAAAAGCTCAGTAACTGGTATTTGCAAGCAGTCCCACACCACCACTGTGAGGCTTAAAAGATGCTCCAGAGAATAGACTTTGCTAATGCTGGTTAAATTATCAGAAATAGTGCCCAGTCTTCAGTAAAATCCATTTGAGAAGACGCTCTCATTTATATTTGCAAACTGTGAAGTCTAAAAATTCTCATTTAGATTTCCTCCATTAAGATGGAGTACAATGGAAAAGGAATGTGCTGAGGTCCATGTTAACATGTCAATAGTCTAACTTGGTTCTCATTTACCTTTACATGTCTATATATAAATAAAAATGTAATGTTTGTTTGTGGGATTAACATAACTCAAAGACCACTGGACGAATTGACACCAAATTCGGACACAATACACTTATCAGGCCAAAGAGTGGCCATCATTCATAAAAACACTGAAAAACACCGCAGAAGAGACTTAAAACCCAAAAAACAAGAAATACATTACAACGAATGTGCAAAATCACACACACACATATATACTCGCAAACACACATATACACAAATATATACACATATATACACACACACAACACATAAACATAGCCTTACCCAGTCCGTACATTATATGTATGTATTGCATAAACAGATAACCTACTTAAAAACCTTTTATTTTCAAATCATAAGCTTAAAAAGTGAGAAAGCTTATTTTCTTTCTACCTTCTTGCCTGATTCATACTTTTCAAAGAAGACTTACAGCAAATGCTGTAAACCTATGGAATGTATGAGATTTTACATAGACATACCCCTTTCATGCTGTTTTCTGACATATACTTTTATTTGAGGAATGCTATCAGTTTTGAATCATTGTTTTGAAAAATCTCTCTCGGTAGGAAGTGATAAAATGTAGTACAGAACATATTGATCATGTGGAGAATTCTACAAATAGTTCTCTCCAGGAACCTCACATTTCAAGCAGCGAAGGCAGAACAGCGTTGAAGCCTTTGAGAGATCAAAAACCCTGCTAGGCTCATGCCAGTAAGGTTGAAGTGAGAGAGGCAAGATGTTCACTTTTTCCTCCTCTACCCAGCTGGTTTTAAAAAAGGAAATAATAGGGATATGGGCAGATACAGTCTAGCGGACCTAGAAAAAGTCTCATATATAATATCATGTTGGTCCTTTAAAAACTATTCCAGTGTCCTGCTGAGAGGTGACTCACTCAGGTAAACAGAGCAAACAGGAAAGACTTCATTTAGAGACACAAAGAGGATCGGGCTCCTGAGGGTATCCAGATGGTGGGAGATGTCAAACACAAACAGTGCCTTGACAAAATCTGTATTGTTCTGTATGCTTTACATTGAAATGTCTATATTTGCATAAGCCTTCTCATTGTCTCAGAGGTTGATTCTTTTATGTACACTGGACCTCACCAATAATCCCATTTTGGACTATTTAAATATTGCCTCAAACTATTTGAGCCTTGGCAGAATCTCTGAATGTCTCCAGCTTCAAATGGACAAATTATAGCTCTCCAGTCTTCCTGCCACAAGAAAAACCTCATCCACCTCTGACATCAGCGGGATTCCCCAGCCAATGAGAACCCAAATCCTAACTTGAGTGCTTTTCAGCCAATCAGGGAATAAAGCAGGAGCTTTGAATGCCTAGCCACAATCATTCGCCCATGCTGACATAAAGTTACATGGAAATACATGCCATTTTAAAGGTACACAAAGCTGTGAAATTTGAATTTCCCGCCCTCCTCCCCCTTGCCGGCTTCATGCTGATTGGCTGGTGCGATCAGCTAGAGGGGAGGCACAGCCAGGCTTAGTTGCGCCTCAGCCAATGGGAACGGGTTCTGCTTTGGCCCCTCAGCCAATGAGAGCGGGGAGGGGGAGTGAAAAACAATGAAGATGGAAATTTCTTTGAGTAGATTATAGTTTTTGATGTTTGTCCAAGTACCTAACGATAACTCCAGGTGTTCTCAAGTCAGGCAGTCTATTGTCTTGAGTGTCAATAAACATCTGGCAATGCCAGTGTCCCATATTCCGTGCCTACCTGGTAGTGAGTCAAAGATCGATATCTGATTGTGAGTTTCAGTTCATTGAGAGGGTAAACAAAGGGACATCTGTTGTAACATTCCAGCGTTCCGATGGCTGGAAATGTCACCTTTGTGTTGAATGAAACTTCCTTCCAAGGGGCAGAGGCTGTTCGGATGGTCCATATCTCCGAGATCCGATCTGCCAAGCCCATGGGGCGAGATAATCTTTTAGCGGAGCCAACTTCAAGGGGCAAAAGATTATCTCTTTGTATATGCAGGGAAATATATTGTTGGCCCATTAGTTTGGTATGTGCTAATCCAAGGAATGTGGCCAACCCTGAAACTGAGGGCTTGCTGAGGCCACAAGAACGATGGCATTCCATATTTTCGAAAATTCATACATGGAGAACACATGGGAAAAAGGGGGAACATGCAGGGAGATACATTCATAGAAGATAAGGAGTTTATACACCATCCCACCCTCCAAAGTTCATGAAAGTTTATTACATTCATAGGTTCATAAGATTGGAAGAAAGAAAGAGGGAAAGAGTTCCTTGAAAGTGTATGGAAAGTCCTTCAAAAGTGTTCAGAAGTTTATAAGAGTTGGCAAGAGCTTGAGAAAATTCATCAGAGTGCATTAAAAGGTTGGGAAAGCTTGTAAGTGATGTTGGGAACGTGAATGAGTTCATGTGGTCCACATAAGGGCTGCTGCCAGCACAAGAGTTGAGATCTGGTCCTTGGAAAACTGCAAATCCCATCTCACTATGGAACCAATGTGGCTTGCCGGCTTCCCGAGTCCTGTGGGATAAACACAGCACGTTCTCCAGGTGGCAAGCCTCTGGAAGTTATAAATCATAAGAAAAGTCCTGGTGTCCTTGGTGAAACTAGGAATCCCTTAGTTTTTTAACTATCTTTTACAGAGCCCTGGGAAGGGTGGTCACCTCCAATATCAAGGCCTTAAAGCTAATAAATCCTTCCTGGAGGGATGTTCTCGGAAGGTTGTGCTGGGGGACTCCTGTTTGACTCCTTGGCCACTGGCCTGGGCGTCCCTGAAGGCTCCTTGTCCACCATGTTTTTCAACATGTACATGAAAACAGGAACTTTGAATGCCAGTCTTGGACTGCTTCGCATGGTTTTGTCCAATTCTGTTAGAGCGAGACTCTGTATCAGACATCCTTTCAGGCCTTAAAGCTAATAAATCTCTGTTTGTTGCCTTCAAACCAGGTCTGTGTGTCATCATCTGGCTGTCAAGGTTGCAGGCTGCACCAAGCAACAGATCCCCGCCACTCCTTAAGCAGATAGCTTAATTTTGTCTTTAGCAGGAAAAAAAGGAAGGAAGGAAGGACTTCTATCATTGATTAGCTACTCCACTGCTACATTAGCTCCCTATAGATCAGTTTTTAGATATTTCAGTCTAGTCTTTAAGAGCTTTTCATTTAAAGCACTTTTTATTCTCCCTATTAGAAAAAGAAGGCTTTTGCATTCAGGCTTGTCATGGTTGCAGGATCAGAAATGGAAAATTCATGCACTACTGTATCTTTAAATCAGTGGTACAACCACTTTGAACCTCCTTTGATTTCTCAGCTCAAAGGGTTCATGTACAGAGCAGATTATCTAGATCCATTTCAGTCTGGTTTCAGGTCTGGCTATGGGACAGAAACAGCTTTGGTAGCTTTACTGGTTCACCTATGCAAAGAACTGGACAGGGGGAGTGTGTCCCTCTTGGTTCTCCTGGACCTTTCAGTGGCTTTTGATAACATTGACTTTGGTATCCTTCTGAATCACCTTTCTAGGATGGGCATTAGGGGCACTGTTCTTCAGTGGCTTTGTTCCTTCGTAGAGGGACATTCTCAGAAACTAGTGCTGGGGGACTCCTGTTCGATTCCTTGGCCACAGGCCTGTGGGGTCCCTGAAGGCTCCATGTTGTCCACCATGTTTTTCAGCATATACTTGAAACCACTGGGAGATGCAATCTGCAATTTTGGAGGGTGGTACTGCTTTCCATCTAATTCTAAAGAAGCAGTTCCCATGTTAAACAAGTGTCTGGTAGCTGTAATGGACTGGATGAGGGCAAACAAACTGAAACTTAATCCAGACAAGATAGAAGTTCTCCTGTTCAGTCGTAAGAGAGATCAGGGAATAAGGAGTCAGCCTGTGTTAGATAGATTTGGCTCTGAACCTGGAAGCCCAGGTATAGTTAAAGCTAGTGTGCCATCTGTGCCCATTTCTGGAGACATCCAATGTGGCCATAGTGGTACATGGCTTGGTTACATCTCAGTTGGACTACTGTAATGTGCTCTATGTGGTATAAAGTATTGTAAATAATAATAATAATAATAATTTGGAAGAGAAAAGCAGGTTATTTATTCTTATTATTGTTTGGGTAGAATAGTGGTGATTATGGGGGGAAATAAAGATGGGGAATAAATATATCCAAACTTTACTGACATGGTGACTTCACTGTTGCTATTTTATTATATTGGTGTGGTCTAGACCAAAGGTTTCTTTGGTCATCAAGTCAAAACATCATGTCAAGGATGGATACTGGTATGGTTGTGGGGAAGGATTATATGACATTGGCTTCTTATACTGCCACAACCAACTAGGACTCCATTCAATATTTAGGAGCCATCATAACATCATTCTGCATTTTCATCCTATGAAAACACTCCCAAAATTTCTATTCACATTTCTCAAAATCTGTTTTTCCCCTCTAATTACTTTTTGCATTTTCAGTTTTAAGTGTCCTGTATCTAGTGAAGGTGAACTATGAATCATGTGTAGATTACCATTCCACCATTCCAGAAGCCACGATCCTACTTGGTCACAATTACCATGCAAAAGAATGTTCCTGACAGACAACAGAAATCATTACGCTGCATGGAAGGGAAAGTGCAGATGAGGCTGATAAAGGAGGGAAGCATCACCATTTTTTTAAACTTTTCATACAAAATTGGGGATGGACACATACCCCAAAAGCGATGCTTTGCTGCTAGAAATAGCACACCAACATATGGCATATCTGTAGTTTAAATTGAGTTTATTGCAGCATGAAATCTCTACAATGATATTGGGAAATGAGACTGAACAAATAGGGACAAAGAGCACATTGCTCAGTTTGTCAGGAAACAAGTTCAGTGTTCAATGTGCAAGCAGCATTCAAGAACAACATAATTACTTACACACTCACACAAACTTTTGGTCTGGTTTCCCTCTACATCTCTGAAGACATAATAAACTCATTTACAATGAAAACTAATTTATTCCCACATGTAAAAATATAAACACCAAGAACAATTCATAATACAAATAAAATATGTACAAAAAGCCCATAGGACAAGAATATTAAATATATATGTTACATATTATTTTACCAGTATTTCTGAATACATTGCTAGGGCCATGGTCCTGCATTATCAAACATAACTATGATGATGGTGCTCCATCATCATTGTTACGTCTGATAATGATACCTTCCCAATGCTTACCTTGTCAGACTGACAGTGCCCCAGATGAAAATTTGTGCAGCTCTCTCCCAGACTCAGGGCACGTTAAGGACAAGCAGCTAGAGAGTTCCCTCGGGGTCCTAGTATAGGTACGTGTCTCAAAGTCACATTCGGTTATTAACAATAGTAGAGTGAATGCCCAGCAATTTTTAAGTCCAACTTAGAATCTTGTCACTACTGAACTGGATGTCAGTCCATATTTTTAGATGCTATAGATAGATGTCAAACGATGTAATGTAGAAAATAAGAGGTACCTTCTTCTGAAATTTGTTGTCCTCAGAATATTGAACAGCTTCTATGGCTTTACAATAGATAAATGAAATGCTACAATCTAAGCAACACGAAGTATCCCTGCCCCATCCCAGTAGTTAATGGCAGAACTAAAAATTGGCCACAGAGGGTTTTCTAGAATACAGATTTTGTTGTTGTTTATTCATTCAGTCACTTCCGACTCTTTGTGACCTCGTGGATCAGCCCACGCCAGACCTCCCTGTCGACCATCGCTACCCCCAGCTCCTTCAAGGTCAAGACAGTCACTTCAAGGATACCATCCATCCATCTTGTCCTTGGTCAGCCCCTCTTTCTTTTTCCTTCCTTCCCCCATCATCATTGTCTTCAAGCTTTCCTGCCTTCTCATTATGTGGCCAAAGTATTTCATCTTTGCCTTTAATATTCTTCCCTTCAGTGAGCAGTCAGGCTTTATTTCCTGGAGAATGGACTGGTTTGATCTTCTCATGGTCCAAGACACTCTCAGAATTTTCCTCCAACACCACAGTTCAAAAGTGTCGATCTTCCTTCGCTCAGCCTTCCTTATGGTCCAGTTCTCATATCCATAGGTTACTATGGGGAATAAAATTGCTTTAACTATGTGGATCTTCATTGTCAGTGTGAGGTTTCTACTCTTCACTATTTTATCGAGATTGGTCATTGCTCTCCTCCCAAGAACAGGTATCTTTTGTAATTACAATATCAGCCTAGGATTAGGCTTAGTCAGTACAGCACGACCTCATATCTGTGGTGAATACACCCCTGGACTTCACATGGATAGTCAGATCATATTATTTTCAATGGGATGAAGAGCAGAGGTACTGAGAAGTGGGTAAGTGTGAAAACGTGAGTAAGTGAAACCACTTATATCAAACGTTAAATTAATCAGCTATTTTCACATTAATCAGCAGTTCTTAAAATGGTTGCACCTTGACTCCATAACCCTCCATTTCTACACACTTTTGAAACTGTTTACAGATAGTCCCATGAGTGACTGGCAGAAGTAGTTTTGTGTTGCATGATAGGTTCCATGATAAAATTTCAAAAATGTGTAGAAACTTGGGGGGGGGGGGGGATTGTGATCCTGTATCTGATGAGATCCTTAGTGGGGCATTCAGTACAATTTGCATACTCCTTAAAACTGATATCCTTTGTTCACCTCTATCTTACCCCTTGTAGTTCACAGACCAGTTTAATACCTTTTCCCTCTCTATTCTGTCGAGTTGTAACAGCAGCAGAGAATGGTTCTTATCACTTACAAGAAGTATTACAGTAATTCTTGCTGGAGAGCCCTTATTTATTTTCAATCCCATTGAGGCTTTACTCACCTTAAAATGGTTTCTTTGAGCTGTAGCAGAGAGCTAAGATGTTAGCCCATGCTGTTTACAATCTCCTCTGTTCAGTGAATGTGCTTTTTTACTTTCACACAACAGAGAGCTGTAATCTCTAACACAATAAATGAAACCTTACCACCTTAACACGGGACATAGATTCACTAGTTTTCTTTCTCTTATGAGACCTGCCTGCTGAAATGGGGTATTTGATAATACAGAGTGGTTTTGTTTGTCTTAATGAAAAGCCAAATAGGGAATAAAAGTTTTGCCAATTTGTATTTATTATGTGGTAGCAGGATGCTTCTTAAATATAATGCTATCTCCAGATAAAATACAGTAAATTAAATGTTGGAAGAGAATTAGTTTTTTTCCTTTAAAATAAATGGAAAGCAAAACAATTGCATCCCCCCTTTTAGTAACAAAAATAATAGAAAACTGAATGAAAGAAAACTGAAAAAATCAATTAATTAGATTAGTTTGCACTGGATGTCTTGCTTTGTGCTAAAGAAATGGCTACAGAAAAATTATTAATTTGCATTAAAGAAAGGAATTGTGGTCTGAATCTAGTTGTTAGTCCCAACTAGAGAAAGCCTTTGAATGGATGTGATTTATCCTACGCATTGGTTTTAAAGGTGGTGCCCTCTAATTGTGGCTTTGTATCTGTATAGGCAAATCACAGAGGGCACATCTAGACAGCCCTTTAAAAGCGGGAGCTCTCACATTTTAAAGTGGAGCATCCAGATGACGTCCCACAGAAAGGTGAGAGCATTCAGCACAAAGCAGGAAAACTCTGCTTTGTGCCAAGATTTTTTGTTAGCGGGAAAGAAGCAGGTCTTCTTGAAAGACCCACGTCTTTCCAGCTGCAGGGGCTGTGAAGATGGGACCAGGGGTCACACCACACGACTTCCAGTGCCTATCTACACAATCTGTCTCGGGTAGCTTGGGCTAAATATTTCATTCTAGCTATCTGAGGCTCTCCACGTATAGTAGCAGAACTGTGAATTTCTTGTCTTTCAAAGAGAAAACACCATAGGCAGCAGAAGCTTAGCTTGGGTTTCCATTAAAATCAGTGTGAAATTAATGAACCCATTAATGAATACAACTCAAACAAATAGGAAAAAAAACACATTTTTTCTATGTGAAAATGTTTCTTATCTATTTTGGCCTAAAACATTCACATGTATTCTGCAAAAAAGGCAGCAGTCAGAATGGATGTTGCACTCTGAACTGATTCTGGGAATGAAACCATGATGCACCTGTATTGGAAATAGAAAGGACATTTATACTTGAGTAGCAGGGAGTGTGTCAAAAAAGAAAGCCAGACCGAGATTGAATTGTACCTGATCTCTTTCCTGAGCTGCAACCTTAGAAATATTAAACAGAAGCAGCCAAGAGAATGGCTCAAGAACCAGGCAGAATTTCACAAGGATTACAGTGCTGAGAAAGAGCACCTATATGGGATTTATTGAGTCATAGTAAGATGGGGGAAATTATTTTCTCAGTTGGTGAGGCTTACATAGATGGAGTTGCAACTGAAACTAAAATCAATTTGGAAAGATATTGTAAAATAAATATATGACAGGACGCTTCCAACGGCTGATTGCTGTGATAGATGAAATTGTTGATCAGAGATTATAATTTAGCCCCTGTTTAATGAGTGGGGTGAACAATAATTGTGTGACATGATTGTTGAAGAGCTTGCCATTCTAAAGGCCCAAGAGACGAAATGGTATCTTTTTCCTTCCACCAAATGTTTTTAGTGACTTTTCCTCCTTTAAGGGGTCATGATGGTGCAGCGGGCTAAACCGCTAAGCTGCAAAACTTGCAGACTGGAAGGTCAGTGGTTCGAATCTGCGGGATGGGGTAAGTTCCTGTTGTTAGCTGTTAGCCCCAGCTTCTGCCAAGCTAGCAGTCCGAAAACAAGTAAATGTGAGTAGGCCAATAGGTACCACTTCAGCAGGAAAGTAACGGTGCTCCATGCAGTCATGTTGGCCACATAACCTAAGAGGCATCTATAGGCAACGCCGGCTCTTCAGCTTAAAAGTGGAGATGAGAATCATCCCCCAGAGCCAGATGCAACTAGACTTAATGTCAAGGGAAAACTTACCTTCCACTTTTTGGAACAAAACCCCCCCAATATACACCTTGAGTCAGACCTTGTGGCCAGGGGTCCACAGGCCTCATAAACCCCAAATGATTACCCAGAGAACAGCAGTTATAGGGGCAAAAGCAAACAGAATGAGTGTCAGCACCTAGGATGTCCACCAGGGCTAATGCTGCTTTGCTAGATTATTTACCTCTTTTTTCTACAAACTACATTTTATATAACAGTGTTATATATAAAGTAAATACATCATTTCAATGGAATATAATAGGAGTTATAAATTAATTATCAGAAATATGGTTACTTGTTGTTAGTGTATTGGAAATACCACAGTTTTGGATCAATGGTGATCAGCTATGGTGAGTAGGGAGAAGGAGGCAATTTACTGCCCCTGGGTGGCACATGGATTTGCTGAAAATACACAGTCTTGTCTCTATCCCAAGAGGAATGGAAATTTGCTGTGGGAGGACAAAAAAAAGAAAAAAATCGGTCCAGAGAATCTCAACGTAAGCAAATGAAGCTTTGGGAATTACATGCCACTTCAGGGCTTCATCCATGTCTGATGGCGATGATCAGTCTGATCCAGGGAATGCCGGGCACTGCTAATGGCCAGATGCAGCTACATAAGGCTGCTTGCATTTGTTCAGAAGGGAATACTGCTGCCTCCAAAGAGAATGCCACATGTGTTGCACCAGTGTGAATATCAAAGGATTGCTCTGTTCCCCCTTTGTCGCCAACGCAGCCATCCATATGGACAATTTCAGGTTTTGGACACCAACAATGTAATGGACTCGAGCCCTTGACCACTTGGGCATGGTGGACCTTTCTATTTCATCTCACCACTTACACCAAATGTAAAGGATCACATTTTTTGATAAAGAATGCTCAACCGGTACTCATTCCAGGGAAAACTTATGTGTTTTGGAGAATAGCCCACAACACCAACACTTCAGATATCAAACATTACCAAATTTACCAGTCAAAGAAGAATAAACGGGAATAAGTCATAGGAGTTAAGATCAATTTCTGTATTCTAGAATATGGCCCAAAAATGCCAAGTTTATAATAAACCATGTCCACATGAATGCAATCTCTATATTTCACAGGAACACAATTCCTTTCAAATAATAGAGATTGTTTGGTATCATACCAATCTGTTGTTGTTGTTGTTGTATCTATACCCTGCCTTTCTCCCTGTGGGGACTCAAGGCACTAACAATCCCATACTTTAATTAAAGTTTTAAAAGTTTTAAAAGTGTAAAACAAAAGCGCTAAACAATAAATACTGCAGTGTGGTTAAAAACAGGTTAAACTATAACTATAGCATTTACAACTCATAATTCCCCCTGCCCCAGAATCCCACCCACACCTTCCCAGCACCATGTCCTTTATCCTTCTTCAAATGCCTGCTGACAGAGGAAGATCTTGAGCTGCTTGTGAAAGGCAATGATTAGGACATCCTGGTATCTCTTGGGAGGGAGTTCCACAGTCTGGGAATAGCCGCCAAACAGGCTCTCTCCTGTATTCCCACAAAACATGCTTCAGTGGGTGGTGGGACACAGAGATGGCCCTCACCAGTAGATCGTAGAGGTCTACCAAGTTCATTGAAAGAGATACCTGGACCGGAGTAATATAGAGCTTTGTATTGTCAAAACCAGCACTTTGAATTGTGCCCGGCAATGTGTTGACAGCCAGTGGAGCCAAAACCAGAAGAAACCATGAACTGCTAATATCAATCATTAGAATAACACTAAAGAAGGTCACTAAATCAATAACAGTGACAAAATGCAGCCTGAAGAGCAGCATTGTAGGATTTAAAGACCATGTAAAGTATATTTCAATTGTAAGGTCTAAGAGGTAGCAGAACTCTGGACACTGTGCAGCCCAAAAGAAAAAGAAGCATCGTCGGATAATTAAATTTTTCAAGCAATTAAAGACAGACAAAAAGCAGGGAAAGGTGAGACAAAAATAGGGTCAGAATCCTGAACACAATTACTGTAGACCGAGATTACTGTAATAATAAATGCAGAGAGATAGAAGAAGACAACAAAGAAGTAACACAAGAGACCTCAACTGCAAGATCCATGAAATCAAAGGGAAATTTAAATCAAGAATGGGGATGCTCTAACACCAGCTGGACATGATCATGAAGAAATAAATAATTATGGAAACTGAAGAACTACAGTATATACAAGAGATGAAAGAATGACAGGTGAGTTCAAGAAATAATCATTTGAAGATGAATCTAAAATTTTGGAAAGTGAAGTTGAAAGTGCACTCAGAGCACTTAGGAGAAATAAATAACCAGGAACAGATATCATACAAAAGGAAAATTTCCATACAAGAATGTCTACATTTTGGGTAAACGTTTACGGCTACCATTTATGTGCACAAATTCATGGATTGATAATGAAGCATAATGGGAAAAACTTGTGTATCAAAATACCTAAAACATTAAACAAGAAAAGCAAACAGATTAATCCATCCCTACATGATAAGGCTGTTATTTTTTAAAGTTGGCAAGTAACACAATTGCTTGTGACAATCCTTTCTGGCATAAATAGCACTTCTGCTGCCAGACTTTTGAGCAGACTTCAGCAGCACTGAAACTTAGTGAGATAAATCTTCTGTCAGGAGCAGCCTAATAGAAGCACACAAGTTATCTTTTTATAGTAACCGAGATACTTTGCTGTCACTGAAAGCTCATTTTCCTGTCATGCTTGCTTCCTTTGCTTACAACCATCTATATACAGAAGCGCAAAAATAATAATGCTACATCCTGAATCAATCCAAATGGGCCAAGAAGGAAGCCTTATGCTTCAGATATCAGTGACATGTTAAAAGTCACTTGAATATTTTAGCAAGAGAGTTCAGGTATCAAATTTGTTTTTCTGCTGCAAAGAATATAACTGTTTCCAAGACCTACCTGGAAAACAAGTGACTGTTTGAAAATCTAATCCATAATGTATGCATATATCTATATATATAAAAAGAGAGTGGTCGTGCGATGGCCGTTATGCACGGCCAAACTATACCCCCCAGAAACACAAATCCAATGACACACATTCCCCCAGACCACAAGGTACAAACATAGCACAAAAACCCACCTCCCTACCTTGCAACCCCCCCCAAACCGCCCATTGCCTCCCATTCTACGCTGGCCGCGAGCGCTGAAGACAGGGAGAGCAATCGCGCAGGCGCACTCCGAACCCCCCCCACACCAACCCATCCCGTCTCCCTCTCTCCCCACTCACCCTGAACCTTCACAGCCACACCGCCAGTGCCCTAACCGCCTCCTCGCCATCCTCGCCCGTACCCACACGACCCCGGTCCCAGAGCAGCTCTAGGGCGCCGCACTACACTTCCCAGAAACCTCCGCAAAAACCGGAAGTTGCCATGCCAGGCTTTCTGGGAAGTGTAGTCCGAAAGGCGGGACTTCCCGAAAGCGGCCTGACACCACCCAGCACAGCCAAAAAGGGGCGGGATGCGTACAACGCTGGGCATGCATGGAGATTGCCGATCCGCCCTCCTGCCGTGTCCCCCGCGGATCCAGCGGCCACGCCTGAAAGAAGGTAAGCTCCCGGGCTTACCTTGCTTCACGCGCCGCCGCTGCAACCGCGGGGGACACGGCGGAAGGCGGATCGCCGATCTCCGGGCCCTGGCGCGCATGCCCAACATCGTACGCGTCCCGCCCTTTATTGGGAGAGAGAGGGAGTGAGAGAGACAGAGGGGGCTGAGACAGAGAGGGGGGAGAGATAGGGGAAATGAGACAGAGAGAGACGGGGGGGGGGAGAGAGAAGGGGGAGTGACACAGAGAGAAAGAGGGGGGGAGAGAGAAAGGGGGAATCAGACAGAGAGTGGAGGGGGAGAGAGAGAGAGGGAAGAGGGAGACACAGAGAGAGGGGAGGGGGGGAGAGAAAAGGGGGAATCAGACAGAGAGGGGGAAAGAGGGGGGAAGTGTACATACACAGACACATACATACACAGACACATACATACACATACATACACAGACACACACACACAAACATACACACACATCCATACACATACACACACAAATACATACATACAAACATACACATACATACACAAACACACACACACATACATACACATACACAAATACACACACAGACACACAGACATGCATACACATACATACACACACACAAACAGACACACACACATATAAACACACACACATACAGACACACACACATACACACAAACACACACACATACACATACATACACACACATACACATATATACACACACAAAACACATTGTCACATCATTTCCAACCCTTACATACCCACACTTCCTCACATCTCCTAAATAGGGCACAGCAACGCGTGCCGGGTTCAGCTAGTAGATATGTATATGCAGCACAAGGGATACTTTACCAGGCCAATTAGATTTGACGCAGATGACCAAGACAGTTTTAAACAGTGTGTATCAATACTGAGATAAATGTTTTTTTAATGTTTATGTATGCATATAATGAAGTCTTGTCCCGGCATTGAATGTTTGCCATATATATGCTGTGCTCCGCCCTGAGTCCCCTTCAGGGTGAGAAGGCCAGAATATAAATGTTTTAAATAAATAAATAATAAATAAGATAACAATGTTGGGAGGACAATAGCTTTATAAACAAGCATCTTGGTGTCTCTGTGAATATCCTGATCCTCAAATAGTCTCTGCTTCATTTTTTTTTAAGCTGCACTTGCAGAGCTCAGATGGTTTTGTATTTCATTGTCAATGCTGACTTTTGTGGAGATTTTTTGTCCTTTGGAAGATTAGTTCCATCTGATGAACGTAGAGGGTGTATTTGTTGTGCCATAGATTATCTTTATTTTAGGGCTCTAGCTTTCAGAATCCCTACTGGAGGATTATGGGAATTGTAATCCAAATATCAAACTACCACTTCTTTGAAGAAGAAAAAAGGCAGTGAGGAGGAATAAGTGATCAGTTCAAGTAATGGAAGGATGGGACAAATGGGATTCCTCAAATGCCAGTGCTTTGGACCAACATTGAGACTAGTGTTCATAAACAATTTATTTATTTATTTATTTATTTATTTATTTATTTATTTATTTATTTGGACTTATATGCCCATTTTTACGGCTGTATCCAATCCATTTTTAGGGCTGATTTGTGAAACAGTCAAGAATTTTATGGAACTGCATTATTTAGGATGAAGGAAACAAACAAAATATATTATGAAATGCTCCACAAGTATTTTTCAAGATTGGGAGCAGGGTGAAAACATGACAACAGGATACAATATAAGCAAGTGTATAGTGGTGTATGGGGGGGGGGATTCAAATTCTATATCTACACTGATGAGATTCAAGCTGGCAGTTGCTGAACAAGAAAGGGATCATGGAGTTGTAGTTGACAGCTTAATGAAATAGCTTGATACTCCCCTCCTGCAGCTGCTGTAATAAAGCTGAATTCCACATTAGGCATAATTAGGAAACGAACTGAAATAAAACTCCCCAAATTATACTGCCCATATATAAATCTGTAATGCTACCGTATGTGGAATACTGTGCAGCAGTCTGGTTAGCACACCTAAAAAGGATACTATAAAGCAAAATAGAGCAGAAATGTAAATAGGACATTCACATTACTATCAACAAAGCTAGAATAATCAATTTGGCCTTGGTCATTGGATAGTTACTCTTTTGGTATGATTACGAATGGAAATTACTATTACCTTCATCTTTATTCTCTGTAAAATGGTAAGAATTGTTACATTATTTTGTTGTGAGGCTGAATAGCTATATAGTTATGGAGGCATGCATTATTAAAACGTTGCCTTTCTCCCAGACCTAGAATTCAAGCTGTTTGTTGGATGCAGACTCCAATACTACAGGACCAAGAACTCTAAAAGAAAACATTAAATGTGAGGTTTTTATAGAAACAGTCAATTTCAAGAAGATGTACCATTTTCTGTGGTTTTGCCTAATTAACTAGCACAAGATGTTGTGGCAGAAGTGATGGTGTTAAAAATAAACGGTAGCTATAGCAGTAAATTTGAAAGAGGACTAGGATGTATTTTGTGGCACTTTTGTGTCTTGGTCATTCTTATGTTAAGACAGCATGTTTTTGTATCGATTCATTCACATAAAATACTGTATGTCATCTGCTTTTTAGCAGATTTCCTATGAACTGACATGAAAGCACAAACTCTTGTTGTAGTTTTCCGTTGCCCTTATTATGTGCACTATTTCTCACACTCCCACTTGGCAGTGTCATGTTAACCTTAAAAATGTAGAGGCTACAGAAGGAGCTGCTAAATGTAGAAAGGAAAGACATCAGTACTTCAGGTTCTCAGGAACTTGCAGTGCTGCCTGTCCCCTCTCTTCTCTCACAGTCACCTTTGAGTCTTCTGTCCATGCTATTTTTATGCTTTCTGATAGCTCTTGTTTAGCACACTATCTTTTTCTCTCCCCAACAGCTCCCAGAATCCCACAACCAATAAGTGCATAAACATCTAGGTTGTTGTAGGTTTTTTTGGGCTGTATGGCCATGGCCATACAGAACAAAAAAAACCTATAATAACCCAGTGATTCCAGCCATGAAAGCCTTCAACAATGCATATAAGTCCTTCAACACATAGCAGAGGAAAGAGTCATTAGGATTTACTAAGTACTAAAAACTATTCTGGCTTCCCATCTTTGGAATTACCCAGTGATAGTCTTATTGGGTGGCTACTTTAAATACCGACAATGTATCTGCTGTTCACCTGCTCCTATACATTCTAAAGCAGGGGTGCTCATTATGGTGATCGGGAGCACCTAGGTGATCTTCGGCCCTCTTCCAGGTGATCTTTGGGCCTCACCAGCCGGATGGCGCGCTCCTGCTATGCGTGTGCACGTGTGCTCCCGCCGCCACCTTCGCGGGGCTTCTTTTGCCAAAATGAGGCTTTAGTGGGCGGGTCCTGGCGCTCGTCTTGCCATGCACGGTGCGGTGACATGACCGCCCATTGGTTGCTGCTGGGGGGGGGGGGAGCAAGGCAAAGGCACACGCACGGATAGGATGCGAGGCTGTGGGAGGGATGGAGGGAATGTGTGTGTGAGAGAGAGAGCGCCAAGGAGAGAAGAAAGAAACGGAGAACTTTTTCGGATCCTTTTGGCAGGCAGGCAGGCGGGCGCTGGAAGGAGAGAGGGAGAGAGGGAGAGGCGAAGGAGGCCGGGCAAAGTAGGGCAAAGCCAAGCAAGCCCCACCGCAAACCCTACTGCTGCCCTCAGGACTCCCATTCCAAGCTGAGACCTGGGCGAACGAGCTGTGTGGGGCTGCTTTCTTTCCTTGGTTGGGGGCGAGGAGGGAGGGCTCCGGCATGTTCCTCGGGTTGAACCCGAGGAAAGGGGGCAGCGGGGATGGAGACTCCACTTGCTGCTGCTTGTGCCCTCGCCTTTCTCTGCCCGCCCTCCCTCGCCTCGAAGGAGAAAGGCGGCGAGGGTCTACGGAGAGAGAGAGAGAGAGAGAGAGAGAGAGAGAGAGAGAGGCTCTTCAGAGCCGGCTAGGAAGAGCCACTCTCTCTCTCTCTCTCTCTCTCTCCCCCATGGGCATGGACTGCCTCCAGTGGGAGGGGTCCTCCTTTCTGCCAGCCAGCCACTTGGGTGTCCTTTCTGAGTGACACCCTCGAAAGGAAGGAAGGAAGGGTGCCCCCGCTTCCTGGGTGCGCGCGGCGGCGAGTTCGTGGGCAGGCAAGAAAGAAGCCTCGCACGGACAAAAGGCTGCAGTAGGAGCGTGTGCGCGCGCATGCGCGCACAAGCTCACATGCACAAGAGGTGATCTTTTCAACTTGATTGTTCATATAGTAGCTCACATGATGAAAAAGTGTGGGCACCCCTGTTCTAAAGGATTTACTTGCTGTCGGTTGTTTTCCTGCCAGTAATCAGAGGCCTATGCAGAGATGGGAAGCCTCTCCACATATATTGTGTACAAAATTAATATCTCATCAATGGTGAAAAAATACTATATATCTTCCAGTCAGCTTTGATTTATGGTATCCAATCATAAGGGTTTCTAAGGAATAGAAAGAAAATGGCAGTTGTCTTCCTCTTAGGCTGAGAAAGCGTGACTTGCCAATTTTCCCCAGATGTTTTCCACAGCTTGGTGGGGATTTGAGTTCTGGTCTCCCAGACTCCTAGTCCAATACTCAACACTACACCCATACTGAAAATGTATATGTGTGGGTTGTATGCTGATGGTATGCATAGGGGATTGGTTCCAGGACTCCCTATGGATACCACCATTTATAGATGCTTAAGTTCCATGGTGGAAAAGTGGCATCCCTTACACAAAATGGCAAAATCAAGGCTTGCTTTTGGGACTTTTAACGCATATTTTAAAATCATTGATGGTTGAATTCATGGATGCAGGACTTGTGGGTACAGAGGGTTTCTAAGGAAGAGAAATGTATATGTGTTGGTTGTATGCTGATGGTATGCATAGGGGGTTGGTTCCAGGACTCCCTATAGATACCACAATCTATGGATGCTTTAAGTTCCATTAGATACAATCGTGGAAAATTGGCATCCCTTACACAAAATGGCAAAATCAAGGCTTGCTTTTGGGACTTTTAACACACATTTTAAAATCATGGATGGTTGAATTCATGGATGCAGGATTTGTGGGTACATAAGGGTTTCTAAGGAAAAGAAAGAAAATTGCAGTTTGCAATTGTCTTCCTCTTCACTTGAGAAAGCGTGACTTCCCAAATTTTCCCAGATGTTTTCCACAGCTCGGTGGGGATTTGAGTTCTGGTCTCCCAGAGTCCTAGTCCAATACTCAACACTACACCATAATGAAAATGTATATGTGTGGGTTGTATGCTGATGGTATGCATAGGGGGTTGGTTCCAGGACTCTCTATGGATACCATAATCTATGGATGCTTATGTTCCATTAGATACATTGGTGGAAAAGTGGCATCCCTTACACAAAATGGCAAAATCAAGACGTGCTTTTGGGATTTTTAACACATATTTTAGAATCATGGATGGTTGAATTCATGGATGCAGGATTTGTGGGTACAGAGGGCCAGCTGTATTCCCAAATTTTAAATGTAGCAACTACAGAATGTTAGTAGAGGTTTTTTTTTCACCTCCATGTAATCTCCATTAAGTCCATATAAGATCAGACTGAAGCCTTCAGGGGGTGCCTTCACATCACCAACATAAAGCGTGTACTTGTAGTTTTTTTGTAGTACTTGTAGCAGCTTTGCTGCTTTGGCACACATCCATAAGACTGCTGAGCTCTCTTGTGTTTCCAAATTGGCTGGCATTTTTCCGACCTGTGGGTAGCTTATTCCTCCTGCTACATCCCTGGTGATCTGTGGCTCTTACCCCTACTTCTTCCAATTATGAACTAATAAGATTCCTCCTACTTAGTATTCTGGTCTGTTTTACTTTCTTCTTTTTTGCCGTGCTTAATTTCCACATAAAGAATGTCCAAGGCCTGCAGGGAAATGCCATCCAACAGTTTTTCTTCCTAATCTTCAGTTTGGAAGTGATAATGGTGGTGCCACCCAACATTAAGGAAATTTTATTTTGTTCATGTTTTAACATGTTCTTGTTGTCAAAATAGTCATTTTTTAGATGGCAAAATGCAAAGCAGGAAAACACCTTTTATTGTTGTTCCTGGGTGCCTTCAAATTGTTTCTGACTTATGGTGACCAAAAGGCAAACCTATCATGAGTTTCCTTGACAATATTTGTTCAGAGGGTGTTTGCTTTTACCTTCCTTGAGCCTAAGAGAGTGCAACTCGCCAAAATCATCCAGTGGATTTCAGTGGCTGAGTGGGGATTTGAACTCTGATTTCTATTCTCCTTCTCTGCAAATAGGTGTGGTTCATGAACTAAAATGGTGGTGCAAATACTTTAACCTGAAATGATTGATAGGTCACACACATACCCCACTTGGCACATGTCCTAAGTTTTAAGTTTGTCCCACTGCTCAGATTTCCTCAATTCTGAGGGTTGAGGAAAGGGGAATATATAGACAAAGAAAGGAGAGGAGAAATAGGAGCAGAAATGCAGGAGGAGGAGGAAGAAGAGAAGGAAGAGGAGAAATAATAATAATAATAATAATAATAATAACTTTATCTCCCCGAAGGGACTCGGGGCAGCTTACATATGGGACAAAATGTCCACAAGACAAATACAAAACAATCAATTAAAGCAAAAACACAATTAATATAAGAACATAGTAAAATATAACAATTTAGATAAAACACAAATAAAATGTAAGAATATTAAACAACAGCATTGAAACTCAATCCAAACAACGCCCAACAAAAACCAATAATCAGCAATATGATGGGCGTGACTAGGCTATAAAAAGGGCTGGACATGGAATAGTGCAAACAAGTGTACCATACAGCCGGGATACTGGATGAAGTGCAGAGAACAAAATATTATCAGGCAACCTAGCGACTGGGCATTTATAAGTAGGAACTTGTTGGGCCTGTGGCTTCTGTGGCTTCAGGGGTTGTGGGTTGTGGTGGTGTGCAGGGATCTGTGTGATTTTCAGTGCAGGGCCAAGGTGATGAAACTCTGGAAAAGCAGTTAAGGGAATTTAGTTTTTCTGAGAGTCCAGTGGGCGGGAATTGGGACACCTGGCTTGCAGATTCTAGCCGCAGCTGTTACTTTCCCAGGGAAAAGGGAGGGAAATGTTAGAATGCTGAGATCTTGTTATTAGTCCTGTAAAGGTTTGAAATTCAGTTCCTGGTCAACTTTCGATTCTACTGCAAGCAGTTCCATGAACTCCTGATTTCATGATTTTTTGGTCATTCATGACAGAACTTTGAGCTTCCCTTTTTTTGGGACTAACCTAGTTTTAAGTTCTGTTGCTTCTTAGTGGATTTATATTCAGAGACCTTACAACTTAATTAGTCTGAGGCTTTGGGAACAATTCCTGGGATTTTCTTGAATGCTTTTTGCCTTGGCTATTTTCATGTTTACTGTTATTTTTTTGGAGATTGTTTACTTCAATAAATAGACTGTTATTTCCAGCCATGGTTGTGTGAATATTTAAAGGGCCCTGGTTCACGGCCGGTGTGCAACAGAACTAGGCATTCTCAAATGCTAGCTGAAACATCCAGGTTTTCAAATCCCTGTGAAAGGAGGACAGTGTGGGGAGCTTTCCTAATCTCCCTTGGGAGGGTGTTCCAAAGTTAGGGAGGGGGGGCACCACTGAGAACGCCCTCTCCCTCATCCCAACCAACCATGCTTGTGTCAGTGGTGGAAGTGAGAGAAGGGCCTCCTCGGCGGATCTTAGAGCCCGTACCAGTTAACAGGGGAAGATGAGGTCATGAAGATAGACAGGACCCGAACCAGGTAGAGTGTAATCTTGTTGAGCACAGGTTGCCACCCTATACACCGATAAGCCTCACAAGTGACCAAGAGGACCTCTGTCTTGTCTGGATTAAACTTCAGCTAGGTAGGAAACTTCTCAACCCAATCATGCTGCAGGAACAGAAAGCGACAAGAGATGTTGAAATTCCATGACTCAGAGGTGCCACAAGACACCATGCATACACACTTTAAGGCTGAGACAGGCTACCATGGCAACTTCCATAGTATTTTTGATTGCTAATTGCCATCACTCCTTATTTTCACTATCTTTACTGTGTAATTGTATGCATATCTGTTTGGAAGGAATTCCAAGAGGATTCAGTGGGGCTTGCTCCCTGGTACCTATGTTCAGGATGGCAGTCTTCACAAAATATTATATTTATTGTATATAAAGCTAATTTTCTCCCAGAATGGGATTCATTTTGCCCAGCTGATGAACATTAGTAGCTAGAAACATTTTTCAATGCATACTTTATATATTTCCTTCTTGGTGGCATAATGATTTGTCTCATCATATTCTTCTTCCAACTGAAATACCAGCACACGCTTTCAGTCCATAATTGTTGTTGTAGAGGAGAGGAAAAACCCTCACACTTTGCTAAATGACTTTATGATATATATTTTCCACATTTCTAAGGAAGCTTTTTTAATGTATGCTGATGCTGTTGTTTGAAATAAGGGTTTAATTGTTTATATATAAAGACACTTTTTTTCAAGGTAGAGAAAACGCAAAGGCATATGCAAGCATATGTATGTGGAAAATAATTTTTCATAGGATATCCTAAAAGAGGAGGATTGGGACTTGACTTTATTATGCATACACATATTTCCATCTGTTTGCAATCCTTTTAAGTAAATTGATGTGATCTGAGCAACTCCACACATAAAAGACACGAGAGCCTGCACAATTGCTAGCATTGATTGGAAAACATTCTTTCTGAGCAGGAAATCATCTCTAAGGATCACAGCAAAGGGCACCAAATTCACTTTAGTGTGATTCAGTGTTGGCACGAGCAATAAACCTCTCTTAATGTTAGAGCCTTGTGAGATGTTGACATGGGAAACCATGACCACCATGCAATCAATACATTGTGATTTACATCAAGGCTAAATTGATGCCTGCTACAGTGGTTAAAAAATAAGAGCCGACAAAGTGGCAAGACTGAGCGTTTCCAGGCCCAAGTACCAATAGTTCAGACTAATATGTCACACCTCTATATATACACACACCATATTACTCCTCTTCAGTGGTCAGTCATCTATATGAAGAGCTATCCAAAACATGAGTGGGAAGTTGCTTTCCCTCCTTAATAATGAGAAGCCCTTCTCCTAACTCATTTAATGAAGTGCCTTCCAATTTAAAGAAAAAAGAACTTTCAGGAGCCTTGTTTACTTTTCAACTTCCAATTTTCTTGTTTGCTTCTGGGGTGTCTGTCCCCGAGAGTTTGTTTACACAGACCTTCCCTGCTTCAGGTGAAGTCAAGAGATACTGTTCAAGAGTATCCCATGATTTTGGAGTAGTGTTAATAGCTGGATCTGATTCAGACTGGTTGGATCATATGGACTCCAACCTGCCGTTGCCCATATTGGAAGGGTACAGATGGTTGGGGTCAATTCAGAGCATTGCTACTGTGGACTATCCCAGATTTATTTATTTATTTATGTAGTATTTATATTCCACCCTTCTCACCCCGCAGGGGACTCAGGGTGGATTTCAATGCACATATACATGGCAAACATTCAATGCCATAGGCATACAACATATATAGACAGAAACAGAGGCAATTTAGCATTCCAGCTCCATGAGGGTATGCTCAATTCCGGCCACAGGGGGAGCTGTCGCTTCACTGTCCATTTCTGACAACGAGCCCTTGATGGAGTACTTTCTCATTCTTATGCACACTGCTGGAATGTTTTATGGTGTTGTAAATTAGTTAAATGATCCTCCATGCATAAAGCAGTACCTAAAATTTTTATCTGACAGATGCAACTGTTTTTTGGGCTGCATAGGTCAACAGCAAGCTAGACTACTAATGGTTGGAAGCTTACTCTGACCCAGGCTGGCTTCAAACTCATGACCTCTGTCAGTAGTGATTTAATGCAGCTGGCTACTAACTAGCTGTGCCACCGCCCGGTTCTCCTGTCTGCGTAGACATGCCGTTAGTTTCCCTAGATTCTTGGACATCTTGCTAATATTCCATCTTCTTTTGGTAGGGGCTGAATTCTCTGCTGAATTAACTGTTTTTCTTTCCCTCGCAGGTTTACGCATCACACCTGAGTACATTCAATGCTTATTATACGTGTAGAAGGAATTATCTTTCTTGATACAATGACACCCTGTCTATAAAGCCTGCCTCCCTGCTGCTTGTGCCTTCCTATAAAGCCCTTTAGTGGCCAGAGGAGGCAGCCAGGCAACATCTGTTTAACATTCAGAAATTATTCATCTCTAACCCAATTTTTTTTCTATCATGCAAATTCTATGCAATTTGGCCAAGTAAGGGTTAAAGTAAAACTAGAGTACATTTTGCTACCTTGATTACAACTAATACTTTACAAACAGTTCTGCTGATGAAAGGAAAGCAACTACTGCTGCATATAATTCTTACTTCTGAAAAATGTTTTTCCCAAAGTGCAAATGTTAATGATTAATCAACTAAAGTGAATGAACACAGTATATGTTTAAATGGAATGCACGCTGCTCAAATCTAAATAAAAGGAGGGATTAATTGTTACATGTGAATATCTGCAGGAACAAAAAAACCAGTGTATTATAGTGGTTTGAGCACTGGATGTGACTGGAGACTGAGATTCGAATCCCTGCTCAGCCATGGAAACCCACTGGGTGACCTCGGGCAAGCCACATGTTCTCAGCTTCAGAGAAAGGCAAAGACTTTCTCTGAACAAATCTTGCCTAGAAAACCATATAATCAGTTTGCTCTAGGTCACTGAAAGTCAGAAATGACTTGAAGGCACACAAAAGCAATCTGGAAGCAGCACATTATTATTATACACATAGCTGCTCAAGCATGCTACAAGTTAAAGAAAATCAAAATATGAATTAAACATTAAAATAAGGAGTTTCTATAAGGAGGCAATGCCATGATTGTGATGCCTTGGAAAAAGAAACAGTGTATCTGATTTTAAAAAGGGGGAAATAGAGTTTGACTCTTTAAAGTGGAAAGTTTGGTATGGGCGAAGATGGTCCTTCAAATAACCAATCCTATGCAGATTAACATTTTGGGGCCTGACACTGTCCCCTATTCAACTCGTATTCAGAACACATAATGCAATGTGTGAGGCTTAACGAATGCAAGACTGGGGATAACATTGCTGGAAGAAACAATTTTTTTTGGTCATGCCAGGAGCAACTTGAAAAACTGCAAGTTGCTTCTGGTGTGAGAGAATTGGCCATCTGCAAGGACTTTGCCCAGGGGATGCCCGGATGTTTTAGATATGCAGATGATACCACTTTGATGGCCAAAAGTGAGGAGGAGCTGAGGAGCCTTCTAATCAAGGTGAAAGAAGAAAGTGCAAAAGCTGGGTTGCAGCTAAACATTAAAAAAGGATTCTGGCAACCAGACTGATTGATAACTGGCAAATAGAGGGAGAAAATGTGGAGGCAGTGACAGACCTTGTATTTCTAGGTGCAAAGGTGACTGCAGACGCAGACTGCAGCCAGGAAATCAGAAGACACTTATTTCTTGGGAGGAGAGCAATGACCAATCTCGATAAAATAGTGAAGAGTAGAGACATCACACTGGCAATGAAGATCCGCATAGTTAAAGCAATGGCATTCCCCGTAGTGAGAGCTGGACCATAAGGAAGACTGAGCGAAGGAAGATAGATGCTTTTGAACTGTGGTGTTAGAGGAAAATTCTGAGAGTGCCTTAGACCACGAGAAGATCCAACCAGGCCATACTTCAGGAAATACTGCTCATTGGCGGGAAGGATATTAGAGGCAAAGATGAAGTACTTCAGCCACATAATGAGAAGACAGGGAAGCTTAGAGAAGACAATGATGCTGGGGAAAATGGAAGGAAAAAGGAAAAGAGGCCGATCAAAGGCAAAATGGATGGATGGCATCTTTGAAGTGACTGGCTTGACTCTGAAGGAGCTGGGGGTGGTGACAGCTAACAAGGAGTTCTGGCATGGGCTGGCCCATGAGGTCAAGAAGAGTCAGAAGTGACTGAACAAATAAAGAACAACAACTGTTACCAATATCAGTGGACTGCAACTCACAGCAACCCCACCCTGACTGCACTGGAAAGAAATTGTTTTTTTGACACGTTGGAGTATCCAAGATTAGGAAACATCTGTTTAGGACTTTAAAGGTCATCCCCCAGTGTTCCAGAAACATAAGAGGGTGTAAAATGTGTACTGTCCTAAATCAGACCTCTCCTGAATGGATTTTCAGAAGCTAAGTAGGGTAAGGGATATGGTTAGGGGTTAAGAACTAGGATCCTAAAGAGCTACTACCAGCCACTATTGGCAATATTGGAGATTGGGATGGCTCAGCTACTTATGTAATTAATGGCTCATGATCCTCTGAGTGGTGACCAAGGCTTTCTCTTAATTTGCTGATAGATGCCATTGATTAAAAGAGGTCAAAGGAAAGGAAGGGAATTAATCCAATTAATGATAACAGTTCATCTGAGAATGATGTTTGCTGTTTGTGTCACATCCCAAGCAAACACTTTCACTCTGGCATTTCCATAGCAATTTCCACTATATGGCTATTACAGTCCCAAAGTTTCTTTAGCTTTCTATCAGGACAGTAACTGTATAACTAAATAGTGTGTCTAGAGTATTTTTTAAATTAGTGATGCCCCAAGGACTGCTCTTGGCAGCTTTAATTAAGGGACTGGAGGCCATATTTCCATCTAATTAGAGCTTGCTTCCAAATTGACTCTCCTATGGAGAAAGTTGCCACAAGCTTAATGAGAAGAAATTACCTTCAAATATAAACACTTTAGCTCTGTGGCACCTGAAACAAAAAAGAATGTGCAGAAGAGATGTAATCACTCCCTAGACTCATTAGCTCTGCCATTTATGACTTTTAAAAGTTTGAATTGGATCTGACCGCACTATTCTGTATTCACGAATCAAGTCAGAAATTACTGTCTGCATAGTCATTTGTCCCTCTTTTTCACTGTCCTCAACACTTGATTTGTCTAAAATACAAGCAATAATATCCCTGTGCAAGCCCAATCTCTGACAGAAATACTAGGAAGTGTGCTTTCTATGTGAACAAATAATTAGTGAGAGGCACTCCAGTTATCTTTTGCTCTTTATCAGCTTATTTTTCACCTTGCTCCTGATATCATTTCAATGTCACATTGTAAGATATGCAATTTAGGAACTGTAGTTGTAAAATATAGAATGTAGGAATTGGGGAATTGGGGTTTCCCCCCCAGTTTCTATTTCTAAAAATTGCTATGCAAAGATTCTATGGGATGGTTCCACTGATGTAACACCTCCGGTGGAAACAGGAGAGGGGTGATTCCCCTTTCTTGCATCCTTTATGGACTCCCCTCCCTCAGTTAATATTGGCAAAATAAAATTACGGATCTGGGGTTTTATTTTAACTGTCATCTACCAGAGTGCAGGTTTCTGATGGCATTTAAATCAGGTTGGCTCGCAGTTAAGTGTGTTTGTGTGCATGCGAGGGGGTGGAGTGTCTTCCTGGATGTGTATTTTCAGGTCTCCCTTCTGTGACATTTTGGTATTCAGATGCTGCTAAAGCTAAGATGTCAGATCACATTTTTTCAGAGCTTATCTAAGGGCCCTTTTAGACAGGCCCCAAATTGCGGTGCTTGTTGGGCTTTTACTAAAGATGTCCATATGACACCTCCAGTAAAAGCAAATTCATTCAGAATAACGGTGGTTATTCAGAATTAATAAAATACCCCATTAGACCCAGGCCTTCCTGAAATACCCCATTAGACCCAGGTTTTCCTGGGACTACTCAGGTGTCAGTCCCCACAGGCATCTCGCAGTTCTGGCCTCCTGCAGCCCAAAGGTGCAAGATGGCATCGAGCCACCCCTCAAAGCCCACCCCCAAAAAGCCCTTAAAATTTTTACAACTTTCTGGGTGACCATCAAGCTACTCTGGCAATCCTCTGGTGCATAGGAATTATGCGGCAGGAGGCGGGGAAAGGAGCAGAATTGCTCCCCGGCCTCCTGACACATAATTTCTACGCACCAGGAGGACTGCTGGAGCAGCTTAATGCAGCCCAGTAAGTTTTGGGGGGGGGAAATAAGGACTTTTCGAGGGGGATGAATATTCCTGGGTGCCCACCCGGTAGTTACTGGAAGGGTATCTAGATACCCTCCCAGAAAGCCTGGGTTTTGTGGGGAGAAGTGGGGCCAAAAAAACCATGCTGAATCAGCTTTTTAAAATCCACTTTGTCGTGGGTTTTTCCTGCCTGAAAGTGCCCTAAGAGATATAGGAAGAATGTACAACAAGATTTTGAGCACCAACAGTAGTTTCCATTTAATTGAAATTCACGTAGGATATGTACATAGATCATCAGCTCCACTGGAAGGGGGAAAGAATGATCAGTAGCTTTAATGTATTGTGGATGACAAGTTAATTTTTAAGGAATTATTCCAAGGGATTTATTAAAGGAAGCATTTTTATGAGGGTGGTTTCCTCCCACATGAACCTGTCTGCTGCTCAAGCTATTTCGATTAGAATGTGGTCAGTGGAAACATAGTACAGAGTCTTATTCTTCATGACTCTACATATGGAATTCTTTGATTGTTTTAATCTGTAAAGTTGTTTCACAGTCAAATATTTCTGTTGTAGCATAATTTCTATCACACAGTAACTTAATATTTCTACTGCAATATGACTTCAGCCTGATCAGATTCCTGGTTTTGATTACTGCTAATTATTCGAGATTTGTTCTTTATTTTTCACTTTAATTTATTGTATCCCTGTTTTATCATTTTTAATATTAGCTGCCAGATTTCTCATTCAAATGTGAAAAGGTGGGGTATGAATATTTATAACATATAATCTCTCAGGTTAATCTGCATAATAGGTAATGCAGGAATAGAATAGAAAGACAGCAGGAGATGCTGTACACTGCTAGTAATTTTTAGAGCGTAAGTTAGGGGGCATCCAGTTATATCCTGGAGGATGACAATATTGTATGTGAATATAGCAGAGTGTTCCTTTGCTGCTCCCACTCTTGCCTGGTCACTAAATGTCCTTGTGCAGAGGTGAAAGAGGAAGGGGAATTTTCTAGGTTGGAGTGTCATTGCATGAAGGTGGCTGTGAATAGTAATGGCCAGAAAGAGGCATATGAATAATGATGATGTTTATGTATACCCCACTTTTTCTCTCCACAAGGAAACTCCAAAAGCATTTCAGATCAATTTAGTATCTACATATGTTACTAGAAGGAAGCCAACTCTTAAGTCTACTCCCCTTGTCTCTATTCTACATTGTATTTTTGTTCTTTGTTAAATGGGCTTACTGTCAGGGCTAGAATCTCTATGGTCTAGATAAGACTCTGGGGTATGATGTAATACCCAGGGAACTCTGGGTAATGCAAAGACTCACTGGAATTGCTGAGTCAGGATGCAACCCTCTCCAGGCATTGCATGGGGGAGGGATTAGTATATAAGGATTGTGGTGATGGGAAGCGAGTGCTTCAGCTTTATAGGTTTTGTGTCTTCAATAAACTACCACTGGAAGAAGCAGCAGTTCTGTAGCGTCTTTACTGGAAAGCATTGAAGTTCCTGACACTTACATTTTGTTTCCTTTCTAAAACGCAACTCTGGATAGTGGATCATGACAACTGACACTCAAGAAAAGATGAGAATGGTTGTTTAACCCAAGGAAAAAGGATTCCACATTTGATTTCCCAACCAATTTCCATTAGGCAATGATGAGATATCTGTAAGAAGTCTAACAAGCAATTTATTAGGATGTCAGTAATATTGGCAGTGAATTAATATTGACATCCTCAGTAGCGCTAATCACAATATCTATATTTGGGTGTCACTTTCTATAAATGAAGAATGAAAAAACAAGGTTGAACAAACTGGGCATTTTGTTCTTTCCTTTGAGCTTATTTTTCCCATTGGTAACAGGTACCCTTTTGCAGGACTTGGGGCTCATCTATCCAGGGCAGTTTAGTTCAGTGTAAATGTGTCCTGGAGCAACCCTAGATCCAGCATGCCTGTGCTGAATTCCGGGCCATTGGTTACATGACTGGGGAGTACAGCCATTCCTAGGGGCTGCTCATACTTTAGCTCCTCCATGTCACCACCACTACTCCTAGCTGGTCACAGAGCTTTATGAGAGCTGTGGCGAGTGCCTCTGCTTATATCACAATGGGGTACATTGATGGCCAGCATGAAGAAGAGGGGCAACCTCCTAAAGATCTCAAGATACTCACTGGAAGTAGCTGTGTGTCAAATCAACCTTCCATTCACAGTGAACCCAAGCTTTTTGGTTTGTGAAGACAAGTCCTCATTCAGGGAACCTTTCCAATAGAGTTATACGTGTAGAGGCAGTTAGAGGTTATATTCATGGATAAACTACTACATTAAGTATAAGTGGTTCAAGTAAACATGCGATAACGTATAGGCATGTTGACACCAATATGTTTACATGACATATATACAAATATACCAGAAACTAGAAATGTCCACATTAAAGTGAATTTCTTAAGACTGATTCAGATGCTAATTCATTAACATAGTTGATTTTAATGAAAATTAATAACTATTAATAACAAATTAGTAATTCATTTGTTTTATTAATGAAATGTATTAAAATGGTCAAATGGAAGCAAAAGTACCAACAAAAGTAACAAAATATCATGAAATGTTAATCATTACTCAACTGATTTACATTGTTGTCATGTAACAAATTAAATGAATGACCCTTTTACATCCTTTTTTGGGGGAGGATAACATATTGAAGCAATTAATTAATCTTAATTACTTTTATTAAACTCTGAAAAAACATATTATGCAAACTTTCAAAACTCTTACTACTAAAAGAATCATCCTGGATTACTTCAAAAATGCCATTTGTATTCAAAAGATGCACACTAGCGAAACACCAAAATAAAATTGTCTGTTTTCATGTTAGTTTCAGTGTCAAAAGGAGAAAAAGAAAAGCAGGGGAAATGAGTGTGGAACCTTTAAGACAAAGTGATTTCTTTCAGCATAGGGTTAATTTTATTATTTATTTTTTTTGGATTGCCATCAATTACTTCAGCAAGGGAGTACAATAATACAAGCCACTGGTGAAGGTTTGACTATTATACTCTTTCAGTACATTGGGGGAAGTGGATTATAATCCATGAACATTTATGCTAAAATAAATCAGATAAATCTTTAAAGGGCCAAATGACACCTCTCCACCTGCTATCTGTGTATTCATCATTCTCGAATTACATCAAGAATAGCAGTAGCTGAAATGGACAAACTAACATCTTCTATTATATAAAGGAGTTCCCGTCATGGAACGACAGTCCCAAACAGAGAAACCTTACAATGCAGAAACACCAAACTTGCCAACAGAAATAGGCCTCAAGCAAGGTATGTTTGTAGCAAAGAAAATTTCCCCCCAAAACCTAAAAGCCCCCAAAACAACGAGTAAAAAACTACATTTCCCAGCATCCTCCGGGGCTGCCAACGACTCTCCAAGCCTCTACATTCTGACAACATGATTGGCTGCCAATAAGGGCAGATTTGCATAACTCCTGTACTGGCCAGCCAACATGAACATTCCAACCCATAATAAACTGTCAGAGGAGGATAAGGCAAAGGGCCGAGCCACAAACACAAACACCCAATTCACTACCCACAAAAAATTTACACCCCACAAATCATAGACCACACCCAAAATTGACAGTAAGGCTTCATTAACTTAATTTCCCTGACTAGGCCTCACTTAATGGAATGTTGCATACCCTCTGAATTGACAGTAAGGCTTCATTAATTTGATTCTCCCGACTACGCCTCAGCTCATTGGACATTGTGTATGGCCTGAATTGACAGTAAGGCTTCATTAACTTGCTGTTCCTGACTAGGCCTCAGCTCATGGGACATTGTGTATGACCTGAATTTACAGTAACCTACCTTGGCATACAGAGCCCCTATGACCCACGCTACATTCTACTAGTTTGGAGGAGGGTGGACCATGAATTATGGTACTTGAAGTACCTCCATGGATAATGGGATTTGTACTACTTCAAAACCCATCATTCCCCACAGACCACTGTGGCCCAGAACCAAGACAGATAAAGACCAAACTTGGCACACAATGCCCCCCATGACCCACACTCCATCCGACTGCAGTTCAGAGGAGGACACACCATGGATAATGGGATTTCAAGTACCTCCACTCACTTCCAAAGTTAACTTCCAAGCATCAACCTCTACATCAACACAGCAGATGGAAAGACAAAAAACATTTTATATCCACAAGCTATGCAGAACGCCAGCAACACCACACACCAACAACTCCCCAGGACTTCAACATTCCACACACCAGAACAACCCACAACGACACAGCCAGGGCCCCAACAACACCATAACTAACAACAATTCCAACCCTTACATACTCAGACTTTCTCGCATCTCCTAAATAGGGCACAGCAACGCGTGCCGGGTACAGCTAGTGTCTACTAAAAGAAGGGAAATTGAAAACTTTTTTAAAAGATTGGAAACCTTTTATTCACTTTTTGCATGGAGAAGGGCTTGCCAATTCTGAGTTTTGAAGAATAAATTTAAGTTTTTGTTGACGTTGTTATAATATGAGAAAGGGTTAGTAAAGAGAGGTCTAGAGGGTGAAGCATATGTGACTAGATTGGGATAGACCGGAGGCCACTTATCTTCCCACCTTTACCCACTCTATGTTTCTTTTTCCATTTAATAAAGAGAAGTAAGTATAAAAAGAGAGGGTGCAGATAAAAGCAAAGTTACATGGAAATGAAGTGTGTATAAATATGAGCACCAATGGAAACTAAGTGTAAGCAAGCTATTACAAAGTTGAAACAATAAAAAATATTGTAAAAAAAGAATTAAAGAATTCATATTTCTCTCTCCTGTGTGACTTGGTGTGAGTATCTGCCTATGTTCTGTATATGACTATTTGATGACTGCTATTGTTTGCAAGTACAAAGCTGAAGGTGGATCTGTTTGTACATTTTGTTTGTATTGCAACCATGAAGATTAAAGCCTCCAGATATTTTGGATGGAAAAAAACACGAATAGTGGTTGCTGAGGAGTCCAGTGGTTGGATATGCGTATTAAACATTTGAGTATTCTTCTTCTCTGTGCCAGACCTGGATATGTGTGTTTATGTTTGCATGCATTCAAGTCACCTGTCAACTTATGGTGACTGTATGAATTTCAAAGGGTTTTCTTAGAAAAGGATTATTCAGAGGAAATTTGCCAGTTCTGTCTTCTAAAATACAGCCTACAACACCTGTTATTTGTTGGAAATCTCTTCTCTTCAAGAACTAACCAAGGCTGATCCTGCTTAACTGTAATTTCAAACAGAATCTGGTGCCTTTAGGGTATTTAAGGTATTTCTGAATCTATTTGTGGTATTAATGCCAAAAAATATATGTAACTGTCAAAACAACATGCATTTATTTATTTAATCTAATGTAATATTCATTGTTCTAAAATGCACTTTTAACATAGTATCATGATTTTCAGAGCTTTGAGAGCTGCAATATTTGAAGAAGTGTAAAATATGAAAAATAATAGTTTTCTGATCTGCACATTTGTCCGAGAGATGAAGATCAGGTCAAGTAAGATGTGCACTGTTCCTTACAAATAAGAGTGAGGGGAACAAGTTAAAGAGAGAAGAGTGCAAACTTTCATTTCTGAATAAATGTATACAGTAATTTGTGTTGTTCTAATGAACATTCACCTGACCTTGAATATACCCTCTACCCTCCAAGATTTCCTTCGAGGTTTTAGATTCCAAGATATTCTAATTTCCTAATAGATATGCTAGACATAGCACAGTCCAAAATTCTAATTAACTGCTTGGTAATTCTCCTGCTAATTGAATAAATAACTTTGTTTCTTAACAAGATTATGGGAGGGAGCAGATTTGCATCTTCAGAATAAACCTGTTATCTATTATATAAATGGGTTCACGTCATGTGATGTATACCTCAAACAAAGAAACCTTAAAACGCAGAAACACAATACTTGCCAACAGAAATAGGCCTCAAGCAAGGTACGTTTGTAGCAAAGAAACTCCCCCCCCCCAACCTAAAAGGCCCCCAAAACAACGAGGAAAAAATAAACTACATTTACCAGCATCCTCGGGGCAGCCAAAGACTCACCCAGCCTCTACATTCTGAACAACATGATTGGCTGCCAATAAGGGCGGATTTGCATAACTGATGCACTGGCCAGCCAACATGAAAATTCCGAACCAAAACAAACTGCCAAAACAGAATAAGGAAAAGGCTTGAGCCAATCCCCAACACAAACACCCAAATCACTTCCAACCGAAAATTTACAACCCCAAAAAAATCACAGACCACGCCCAAAATTAACAGTAAGGCTTCATTAACTTGATTTCCCTAACTAGTCCTCACTTACTGGGAAGCTGTTTACGCTCTAAATTGACAGTAAGGCTTCATTAACTTGATTCTCCCGACTAGGCCTCAGCTCACTGGACATTGTGTATGGCCTGAATTGACAGTAAGGCTTCATTAACTTGCTGTTCCTAACTAGGCCTCAGCTCATGGGACATTGTGTATGGCCTGAATTTACAGTAACCTACTTTGCCACACAGAGCCCCGACCATGCATGATGGGACTTGAAGTACCACCATGGAAAATGGGATTTGTAGTACTTCAAAACCCATCATTCCCCACAGACCACTGTGGCCCAGAACCAAGATCAATAAAGACCCAACTTGGCACACCATGCCCCCCATGACCCACACTCCATCCAACTGCAGTTTAGAGGAGGGCACACCGTGGATGATTGGACTTTCTCGCATCGCCTAAAAAGGGCACAGCAACGCGTGCCGGGTACAGCTAGTCCTATATAAATCTACTCTAAATTAATCTCCTGAAAGTTTTGTTTTCAATGTGACTGGTGTAAATTGTTGTTGTTGAAATACAATCTTGAATCTATAGATATAACAAAAGTCAGTGTTTATGGAGGAATATGTGCCAGCGTTTCGATTGGCTCTCAATGGAGGATCATTTGCATAACGGTCTGATTGGCCAGCCAACCAACATTCCGAAACTCCAAACTGCCAGGGGGGGGGGGGTGTCGCCCAGCCTCTACATTCTAACAACATGATTGGTTGCCACTGAGGGCTTACAGCACTGTGGCCCACATCAATGACGGATCAGGACCACACTTGGCACACAGAGGCCCAATGGCCCACTTTACAACCATGGATGATGGGAGTGGAAGTACCTCTATTCACTTCCCCAGACTGCTGCGACCTTCATCCAATGACTACTCAAGACCAAACCTGGCACACAGTGCCCCCATGACCCACACACCATCCTACTGCACTTTAGAGGAGGACAGACCATGGATGATGGGATTTCAAGTACGTCCACTCTCTTCCCGAACCCACTGTAACCCTCATCAAGTGACTGATCATGAACAAACTTGGATTGGCTGCAACAGAGGGAGTATTTGCAAAAGGCACTCTGATTGGCCCATGCTACTTTCTACTGCAGTGCATATTGCCTATGAATGGCGACAGAGAGGGGAAAAGAAAGGGCCTTAAAGCGGAATTGATGCTTTTAGCAGAAGTACTGTCAGGAGAGAGTGATGCACAGCAAAGGTTTTAGTATAGCTGGCCTTAGAATAGCGAGGCAGCTCGCCAAAAGCCATGACGGGAATAATCAGCTCTGATTGGTACATAGGCACAAGCAGTGATTTGCTAGGAGAACATCATGTGCCTCTAGATAAAAAGCGGCCTGATTGGCCCATAGTCCACCATGCTGCGTTGTTTACATTGTATCTGAATGGTTAGAAAGCGCGCATGGGCAAATGAGGCCATTCCTGTTGGCAGGCACAGGGAATGGCCGTAGAAATGTTGCGATTCAGGAACGTCTTGCCCATATGGCAGATAACATACTGTGAGAATGAAAAATTAATACTGCGCCACAACTTTTAACAAATGAGAGTGTAATGCTGAACAATGCTTTGTTTAATTGGGTAATGAAATGGGCTCATGAGGGCCAGCCTATTGCAAGTTGTGAAGATGGGCGGGATCAAGGGTCTGTCGCCATTGAATGTATAAAAACTGAGTGTTGGCATTTGTTCGGGGCTCTGCCATCTTAGCAGCCTTTATGCTAGGCAGACTCCGTCAGCTGATGTTTTGCAAATAAAGTTGGCTTCATTTGTACCAGTATCAATTGTTGCGTTTTCCGTCCCTGTGCCTGCACGAAAGTCGCCGCCTGAGAATTAGAAGTATTTGCCTGGGAGTTTTGGGACTCCAGATTGCTGCTACATCTTGGTGACCCCGACATGATGGAAAAGGCAATCCAGACAGGTCTGTGATGCTGAAAACGCAGTCCTGTTGGCAGGACGGCCCTCGTTCGCAGGTGAGGAGCTGGGGCGACTTAGGAGGGCTGAGAAGGGGCCCCACAAAACCAAACGACCGGCTGCCTAACTCGCCTCAGAACACCGCTTGCTGACCCGAGGGACCGCAATTACCATATACTGCCAGTGAAGCCAAAGAAGAGGGAAGTCCGGGGGCGCGGCTGGGATAGCTGCGCCTAGTGAGAAATCCGGCATCTAAAGCGCGCTGAGGGAAAAGTCGGGGGTGCCGGAGGACCGTGCACCTAGTGAGCAATCCGACGCAATTGAGTGAGGACGCGGGAAAGGCTCCCGGGGTCTGCAGGAATCGGCAAGTATAAAGCTTTATGCACTATCACTTAGGGAACATACACCACTGGGAGGGGGGCAAGCACTGAAGTGTTCTTGGCCAGTAGAGATGGGGGGAGCGGGATCCAAGGAAAAGAAAGAGACACCTCTGAACTGTGTGTTAGTCAACTGGAGCAGGTTTTGTCAGCTAGCAGTAGAGGGAAAGCCACAAGACTTGAAAGATTACAGGCTCAAGAACCTGTGCACAGAGGTGTGGCCAGCTGTCCCAGAGATTAGCTGGCCAAAGACAGGAACCTGGGATCTGAGGAAATGCATGCAGTTAGAATCTTATTGTTACGAAGTACATCCATCTGATCAATGGGTCTACTCCGCAACGTGGAAGAGAATGGTTTCGGAAGGAGTTTGGTGGGCGGGCTCAGAGGAGCACGCCAAAGATGGATGTTTTGTTAACCGAAAGGCAGGGAGGAAGAATCCGGTGCTGCAAGCAGAACCGGAAGAATTGCCACCCTTGAGGAGACCAGGGCATAGGGAGAATGCCGCCGCAGGAGTAGGGGGCCCCAATGCACCTCTGCTCGATGCGATTCTAAACGCCCCGATCCAAATACTGAATGCGGCCCCTGCCTTTGGAGCGAGTTCAGCCGCACAGATGGCGTCCCCGGCTGTGACGCAAGCTGGAGCGGCGAATCTTGTTTCAACCGCGACCCCTCTCATGAATCCTCCAATAATGCCCCAACCCATTATAGCGAGCCTGCCAGTCGCGGAACCCCGCGTGATGTTCCCATCAATCATGGCCACGTCACCAACCGCAACGGCTAGATTAATGTTACCACAAGCCATGGCGGCCTACCCTATGTCACGTTCAGAACATAATCCATTTTACGGAAACCCACCCGCATATCAGGTCCCCCAAGAAGATGAAATCCACTACCCGAAAGAAGAAGCAAGAGAGGTAGAAAGGAGAGCGAGACTGCAGTCCCCAGACGTTGAAAGAATGATAGAGCGTTCTTTGGACAGAAAGGGAGAGGAAGAGTACCCTGTTGCCATTAGGGGGTTGATAGAGCATTCCCCGAGAGCCAGGAGAAGATGCTCTCTGGAGCCCGCGAGAGCGATGGGGCGTTCTCCGGACCCAGGTAGAAAAGACTGTCAGAGGTCGCTGGAAGTTTCACCCATGCGAACCAGAAGCAAGTCCCGGGAGGAAGCGGGATCCATTGTAGAAGTAAAGGGGGCCTGGGAGATGCCAATCCGACAAGTGCCACTTCTGGATGCAAATAATAGGGTAGTGCAAGCCTTTCAAATAGTCCCCTTCAATTCAAGTGACATATTTAATTGGCGGAATGCCACGCCTCCTTATTCGGAACAGCCGAAAGCGATGGCGGACCTGTTAGAGGGAATAATTGCAACACATGACCCAACTTGGTGGGACTGTAAACAACTTTTAAATGCATTGTTTACGGCAGCAGAGAGAAGGAGCATCATTAATCAAGCTAGATTACTGGCTCAAGAGGGACATGGAGAGGTAGACCCAGTCATATATGGAAATGCAAGATTCCCACTAGAGGCAGATCCGGGATGGGACCCAAATGAGGAGGCCCACCGTGAACGTATCAGAGAGTTTCAGCAGATACTTTTAAAAGCAATAAGGAAAGGACCACCCAGGCCCTCCAGTATACAAAAAATACAGGGGGTGCAACAGGAGAAGACAGAAACGCCTGCTGCGTTTTTGGAAAGATTAGAAGAAGCATACAGAAAGTACAGCCCCTACAACCTAGAGCAAAATGATGGAAGGATAGCCCTAACGCAATCCTTCATTTCACAATCATCAAGAGACATTAGAAAGAAGATACAAAAGCAACCAGGATTCCTGGGAAAGACACTTAATGAACTTTTGGCAATAGCTGACCAGGTTTATATTGCACGGGAGCAAGTGGAGGAAGAGAGAAAAGACAGAAAGAAGAAGGAAGGATACAAGGTGTTGTTAAGTATGATGAATGAGAGACAGGGAAGAGGAAGAGGAAATGGTCGTGGGAAAGGCCCAGGAAGCGTTAGAGGAAGGGGACAGAGCAAACTGGGACGAAATCAGTGCGGACGCTGTAAGAAGGAGGGGCACTGGTGGAAAGACTGTGTAGAAGAAATGTCAGAGGAAAGTGATGCAAGTGCAAGAGGAAGAGGAGGACAGTCGAGAGGATCAGGAAGGGGAAGGGCCCGGGAAGGCTATAGACCCTACCAGGAGAGGGCTGTTGTAGCTGCAGCCCTGGAGGAAGAAGAAGGAGAGGAAGAAGATGAATACTGAAGAGTAGGCTAGGCTTTTCTTCTGCTGAACCCAGAAGAGCCTTTGGTCGCCGTGGAAGTAGAGGGTCAGCGTATAAAGTTCCTAGTAGATACGGGAGCGGACAAGTCAGTAGTTAACAAAAAGATAGCACCCCTTAGCAATCAACAGATCAAGATTATTGGAGTATCAGGCAGGCCACAGAAATGTCCATTGTTACAGAAGAGGAGATGCAACATTGCAGGAAGAGAAGTTACACATCAGTTACTGTATATCCCAGAGTGCCCGATACCATTGTTAGGAAGAGATATGTTGGCAAAGATTAGGGCAAGGTTAGAATTCCTGGAAACTGGCCAGCTGGAACTGACTGTACCGGGCCAGGAGGAATATCGTTTGTTCAAAGTAAAGGAGGTCAGGAAGAAAGAGATACAATGGTGCTGGGAAAGAACACCAGAGGTGTGGGCTGAAGATAATGATCCGGGGATGGCCAAATATGTAACACCAGTAGTGATACAGATAAGGACAGGGTGCCTTCCCGTGAGAAAGGCCCAATATGCTATCAGTAGAGAAGCTGTGGAAGGAATCCAAGAACAGTTACATAGACTGCTACATCATGGGATCATCACATACTGTAACTCACCATGGAACTCGCCCCTCCTCCCTGTTCGCAAGGCGGGGGGCGGGTACCGAGTTGTCCAAGATTTGCGAGCTGTCAATCAGGCTACCGTCGCATTGACACCTGTCGTTCCAAATCCTTATATTATGATGAGTTTGATTCCAAGTACAGCAGCCTGGTTTTCAGTTCTGGACCTCCGAGATGCATTTTTCTGTATCAGATTGGCCCCTGTGTCACAGCCCATCTTTGCATTCCAATGGGAAACCCCAAAGGGAGGACAACATTCTCAGGTCACATGGTGTCGTTTACCTCAAGGTTTTCATTCTGCACCGACCATCTTTGGTCATGCTTTAGCTAAGGATCTGTCTGATTTTGAAATCCCAGAGTCAGAAGGGGTGTGGCTTCAGTACGTGGATGATCTGTTGGTAGCATGTAGAACAGAAGAAGGATGCAAGCACTACACACTAGAGATGTTAAAGGTATTGCAGGAAAAGGGATACAAAGTGTCAAGAAAGAAAGCACAGCTATGTCAAAGAAAAGTCAAGTACTTGGGGTTTGGATTATCCCAGGGAAGTAAAGCGCTAGAAGTGGAGAGAAAGGAAGTTATCTGTGCCATTCCCACACCCAAAGACAGGAGACAGACGAGAGAGTTCCTCGGAACCACCTCGTACGTGCGACACTGGATCCCAAGCTACGCCATAATAGCGAAGCCCCTTTACCAAGCAACGAAAGGAAGTAACAAAGACCCATTCGTGTGGACGGAGGAATGCGAGCATGCTTTTAAAGAGCTGAAGCAGGCTGTCATTTCCCCTCCCGCATTAGGCTTGCCGGACCTAGAAAAGCAGTTTTACCTCTTTGCCGCAGAGCGAGATGGTACAGCTGTGGGTGTGTTAACGCAGATTTTAGGCACATGGCAGCGGCCTGTAGCGTACCTGTCCAAACAGTTAGACACAGTAGCTAGGGGTTTGCCCCCCTGTTTGAAGGCCGTTGCAGCTTCAGTGGACCTAATTAGAGAGGCCACTAAGCTCACCCTCGGTAGACCACTCATTGTACGAGTCCCGCATCATGTAAAAGCATTATTAGATACCAAGGGCCCCCGCTGGCTAACAAATGAGAGACTGACAAAGTATGAAGGGGTTTTGTGTGATAATCCGCTCGTTTCGCTTGAGATGTGCCCCATGTTAAACCCAGCCACATTGCTGCCCAGCCATTCAGAGCCCTCAGATTGCACCATGATTGCATACAGACAATGGACCTTGTTTATTCCAGCAGGCCAGATTTGCGTGACTTTCCCTGGGAGAAGGTAGATTTAACCCTTTACACGGATGGAAGTAGTTACGTGCGAGAAGGAGTGAGGCACGCTGGGTACGCCGTTGTGCTGTGGGAGGAGGGGGTGTTGGAAGCAAGACCCCTCCCTCCGGGAACTTCGGCGCAGCTTGCGGAGCTAATTGCGCTCACCCGGGCTCTGCAACTTGCGGAGAAGCAAAGGGTTAATATCTACACGGATTCTCGTTTTGCGTTCTTAACGTTACATGCTCACGGAGCACTGTACAGGGAAAGAGGCTTTCTGACGTCAGCTGGAAAGGCTGTCAAGTATGCGGATGAGGTGTTGGCTCTTTTAGATGCTGTTTGGTTACCTAGAAAAGTTGCTGTTATGCATTGTAAGGCGCATCAGAGGGGAAATGATCCGGTAATTCAGGGAAATAGGCAGGCTGATCTGGCTGCCCGTGAAATAGCCATGCAGAAACCCACTTCGGTAATGTTGAAACTCATAGACTCAGGCCCAAAGGTAGAGAGGTGTCATTACACAATAAAAATATTTTGTATAAAATTACCTTCAGGATATCTCCTTATGTATACCAACTATTTCAAAATCCAAAAAAAATTCCAAAACATTGGGAAAACTTCTGGCCTCAAGCATTTCAGATAAGGAATGCTCAATCTGTATCTGCTCAAACTGTTTTAATGCATTCCTTAAAAGTAACCAAAAACATTATTCATTCACCCCAAATAATCTTGTTCCTACTGCTGCATTCTTAAGTTACATTTATTTATTTACTTACTTACTTACTTACTTACTTACTTACTTACTTACTACGTCTGTATACAGCACCTTTCAGTCCAAAGGTGACTCGGAGCAATTAACAATAGGCAACAATTTGATGCCAGAGCAGTTACAAGAATTAAGACAATCATTAAGACAATCATAAAATACTATTAAAACACAAGCAACAATATAAAAATATTAAAAAACATACGAAGCCTTAAAAACATTATCATAAGCGTCTCCATATCAAATCAATGTCCAGTTGCATCGTCAATAGTTTATTCATTCGACTTGTACACTGCCACTCCCAGAGGCTCGGGGCGGTTTACAGAACTCAGTAAAACAATAAAACAATACAATACATGTTAAAATAACATCACATTACGACTCGAAGGCTTGTTTGAACAAGAAAGTTTTGCAGGCTTTGCAAAAGGTTACCAGGTTTCACATAGCTCGAGTCTCGGATGGTAGTTCCATAATATCATATATCTATGCTGTATTTCAGAAGGCATGCTTGAAAAGCCAGGTTGTCACCTTTCTTCGAAAGGTCAGCAAATTGGCAGCCAGTGGAGCTGGCGCAACAGAGGAATTGTATGCTCCCTGAGCGCCACTCCTGTTAACAACCTAGCTGCTGCCCATTGGACCATTTGCAGCTTCCAAACAGTCTTTGAAGGCAACTCCACGTACAGCACATTGCAGTAGTCTATACAGAATGTAACCAGAGTGTGGACTACCATGGCCAAGTCAGACTTCCCAAGGTACAGCTGGCACACAAGTGCAAATGCTCCCCTGGTCACCGTCGAGACCTGGGGTTCCAGGCCCAGTGATTAATCACATCCAAGCTGCGAACATGCGCCTTCAGGGGGAAGCACAGGCTGTAAACCTATGCCCTGTTCGGCCTTACGACTGACCAGGAGTACTTCTGTCTTGTCTGGATTCAATTTCAATTTGTTCACCCTCATCCAGACCGTCACAGCAGCCAAGCACCAGTTTAAGACCTGAACAGCCTCCTTAGTAGCAGGTGGGAAGGAGTGACAGGGTTGGACGTCATCTGCATACAGATAACACCACACCCCAAAACTCCGGATGATCTCCCCCAGTGGCTTCATGCAGATGTTAAACAACATGGGAGACAGTATTGAGCCCTGAGGAACCCCACAAGAAAATGGTTGTGGGGTTGAACAGGAGTCCCCCAACACCTTCTGGAAACGGCCCTCTAGAAAGGACCAGAGCCACTGCAAAGCAGTACCTCCAAGGCCCATTCCCGTGAGGCGTCCCAGAAGGATACCGTGGCTGACGGTATTGAAAGCCGCTGAGAGATCCAGCAGAACCAACAGGGACACACTCCCCCTGTCTAGCTCCCAGCATAGATAATCCACTAAAGTGACCAAGGCTATCTCAGTTCCATGTCCCGGCCTAAAGCCAGATTGTGCCAGATCCAGATAATCCGTGTCTTCAAAGAATACCTAGATTTGTGAGGCCACCACACGTTCCAGGACTTCGCCCAAAAAGGGAAGATTGCAAAACAGGCCGATAGTTGACGAATTGAGTGGGGTCCAATGATGGTTTTTTCAACAGTGGTTTTATTACAGCTTGTTTTAAGCTCACTGGAATATGGCCTTCCCGAAGGGAGGTGTTCACCACCACCTTCACCCATTCAGCCAATTCCCCTCTGGCTTCCTCAAGAAGGCATCTAACCGTGTTCAATTTGACCTGCACGGGTCCGAACGTCACATGACCTCTAGTCTCATCTTCCATTGCTTCATCACTGCCAGCTCCTTATTGAACAAGAGGCTGGTTTAGCTCGGCTACTCGGGAGGGGACATTCCGGAGCAATCGTGTCTATTGCCCTAGTCATCTCCCCATTCCAGAGAGTGACCAGGGCATCAACAGGATCACCTACCTAGGTGGCATGAAACTCTCCAAGAGCCGTCAGGAAACCATCCGAATCTAAAAGCCTCTTGGGGTGGGCCATCTTAATGGGTCCTCCATCCCTGCAGAGGTTAGGGGATGCAGTAAGTCTAAACCTGACCACGTGAGGGTCAGTTCATGGCAACGGAGCAATGGTCAGCTGCTCTACACCACCACCGTCATCCCATCCCTGACAGAAAACCAAGTCTAATGTGTGTCCAGCACTGTGAGTAGGGACAGATAGCAGTTAGGACAGCCCCATGGTTGCCATGGAAGACATGAAGTCCTGAGCAGCTCCTTTTAGGGTGGTCTCGGCATGGATGTTGAAGTCCCCCAGCATAATTAGCCGTTGGGATTCCAACGTCAGGCTCGAGACCAACCCGCTAGCTCAGGTAGGGAGACTGTAGTGCAGTGGGGTGGACGGTACACTCGCAGAATCCCTATTCTATCCCGGTCACCTACCCTCAGGTGGACACATTAAAAAATGGTTGACTGCAGGATGGGGCACCTGGTCAGGGAGATGGAATTCCTATAGACCACTGTGACCCTGCCTCACCACCCCCCAGGTCTCGGCTGGTGCTGTACTGAGAAGCCTGGTGGACAAAGCTGGGTTAGATTTACCCCTCCAGCCTCATCCAACCAGGTTTCCGTAATCCACGCCAGGTCTGCCTGCTCATCCAAGATTAAATCCTGGTTGAAAGCTGTTTTTCCATTGACAGACCTGGTGTTCAACAGCACCACGCTTAACCTGGAGGGATCGCCATCCTGGCTACCCAATCTTACCACATCAGGAGACCATTTTGGAGTTATTAATGTACTTACACATTCCCTACGCCGAATTAATTGTCTCCCTTTCCCGTATCTCCCTCTCCGCCATGTTACTTCTATGGGGGCCCCTCGACTGTTAGACCCTACCTCTCCCTCCAACCACCCAACCTCTCTTCTATCCCCGCATGGCACAATGATGGTTAACTTTTGAAATGTTACTTAACTACAACAATGTCACAAAAAAGTATCATTATAGGTAATTTGTTAGCTATATTCCATTATTTCCAGTCTCTGGGTGGAACCAATATCTAATTTTCATACAAGGCAAGAAATAGTATTTTGTTTTATTTTATCGTTCTTGTTATTCTGGGCACATTTTGAAAATTAAAGAAATCCACTGCAGTCACATCAACAACAACAAAATAAAATTCAAACTTCTGGAGATTTCATTTCAGAGTTATTTTCCTTCCTTGTTTCCTTTTTTCATTTGCGTTCCACTCCTGTGAGGGAATAGTAATTACAACTCAGATTGTATGAAATCAGATCAGAATATTAGCAATTGTGCAAATGCTATGGTGCTGTCATATCTTCATATTTGTTTTGTAAAATTAAAAACCCAGAAAGCTTTATTAAAGAGAGAAAGAACAAGAATTTGTCTCTTTCATAATATAAAATAGAATAGTTTATATTAGTTTCATTCATTCAGTATCCTACTTTTTGTTTTCATAGGATTCAACAACTATCTGCAGCAACAACTATTTATAATACAAACAAAACTTAAGAGTGCTACCTCGGCTTTCATGGTACACATTATACTTCATAAAACTACGTGAATAGAAATTCCATGCTGCCCTCTACAGGCAGTTCACTAAAATGGTGGTTTTTATGGCAATACTTGAAATTTCTGCTATATGTTACTATAAATCAGAAAGGACCTGAAGACCCTGAACAACAACAACAACAATAACAATATCAAAGTATGTGGTCATTATGTCTGTTTTCTTAAAGTTCAACTGTAAACCTGCATTTGCATTTCTTCCTTGATTTTCTTCAGTAATTATTCTAAATCTTCTAGCATTATGGCATACCTTAAATTGAATCTGCATATCTTAAATAATTCAGCAGTGCTTTCCAAACACTATTTAGACATGCATCATTTCAGTTTGGTTTTCCTACCAAACCAGTGGCTAAATCAACCCATCAAAAGAAATATGGACACAAACAAAGATTTGTAATATCAAAATGTATGAGGATACAACATTGCTCATGAAACGCTTTCATTTGTATTTTTAAAAATATATGAGTAATTGCTTATTTTACATAGACTCAGAGGTTTTGTGCAACATGCCTGCAACTGCAGCCAACGCACTAACATGCCACAGCATAAATACATGCAGTCATTCAACCGATAGCGAACTGTGACACTTGTTCTTATTAATCATAACCCAAATGCAATGTTATTAATTTCTTAAATGTTGTATTCTATGGTTCTAACCTTAGCCGATGGTTTGTTGACGAAATAAAGGCTACTTCTGAGACTAAATACATGCAATTATAGTAAACCAAGTACATATCTTCAGTAACATGTTTAGGAACTTATTTCACTAATGTTATAAATCGCAAACTGGTAGAAAGGGTAGGGGGATCTAAATAAACAAATAAACACATGAATCCATGTTGAAATGATTCCTATTTTTATTTGTTAATTGAACATTTATGCGCTGACTTTAATCCCACTTGAAATGCAAAAAGTTGTATAATAAATATTAATTTCAGAATACAAACTATGGTATTTGCATTCCTTTTCATGTAATATTCACTACTGAACTGTGTAAACAAGATAAGTACAGAACTACACATACAATTTAAACACTGTGACAAGAAATAACTAGATTAGTATATACTCTACATAGCAGCAAAATACAGATGATGTTCAACATGAACTTTAAAAAGTCCTTGTAATGGATGCCCTTATGTTGTATTGAAAGATACCTTTTCATCCAGTACTGATAAGCTCCTGGAGACTGATAGCTTTTCTGTAATCAGCAATTGCTTCTTTAATTAAACCCATTTTGCCACGAATATCAGCTCTGAGCTTATACATCAGAGAATCATAAGGTTGAATTGAAAGTGCTGGGAAAAAAGTAATTCTATTAGGTTACTTTTCAGGGGGGAAAACTATAATGCTAAAATGCCACTGAAAATGCACAAATAACTTTAAATATATATTGTATCAATTTTGGGTCTTTATAATTGGTTCAAGAAATTAAATATGTCAAGACAGCCTTTATCCCACTTACTAGACTGCAGAATTAATGCCATGTGACACCTCCTTAATTGCCAAATCTCAATGCTACCGAATCCTGGTACTATCACTCTAAGGTAAGTCTAGTTGTGTCCAACTCTGTGGGGTGGTGCTCATCTCCATTTCTAAGCCAAAGAGCCGGTGTTGTCTGTACACTCCTCCAAGGTAATCTGGCCAGCATTACTGCATGGGGCACTGTTACCTTCCCACAGAAGTGGCACCTATTGATCTACTCACATTTGCATGTTTTCGAACTGCTAGGTTGGCAGAAGCTTGGCCTAACAGTGGGTGCTCACTCCACTCCCCAGATTCAAACCACCAACGTTTTGGTCAGCAAGTTCCGCAGCTCAGCAGTTTAACCTGCTGAGCCACCTGGGGGCCCTAAGAGAAGCCTAAAGACTTTGTAAAACCACAATCCTCAGGATTTCATAGCATTGAGATATGGTAGTTAAAGTGGTGTCAAACTGTGTTAATTCCACAGTGAAGATATACCCCGAGAGGTCTCACATTACTTCCAGAAAATACCTGGGATATAATGTCATGAATCTAGAGCAAAAGGATTCTCTGCAATATAACGCAGAAAACAAGTTAGGTATGAAAGACCTTGTATAATCTGCTGAGCTAAGTATACTTCACAAAGTAACTTCCGAAACATTCACCCCCAAACCTGAGGGAAAGGCTTTCACTTGCACTCCAATCACAGGCAGAATGGATCTCCATCTTCCTATGCAGTTTACACCTTGTAGAATAGGGGAGAGTTATGACTATGGCAGTAGTGTCACAGCTACGACTAAGTAGCCATCATGAATATAAAACAATTACCTAGATTTTTTTTCATCCATAACAGTTTTGCTCTCACAACTTGTCATGATTGTGTCACTATTGCTACAATTATAATTCCCATCCCAATCTATTGCATGGGGAAAGAGAGTCCATTCTACCAATAATTAGAGTGTGGGTAAATAATATTTCTACCAGATTTGGGGTGGGTTGGTCAGGAGATTATTTTGTAAAGTATTCTTAGTACTTTATACTTCACTTGGTAGCTGAAACAAGATACCAGGCAAAATAAATAAACTGGAATCTTGTATCACACATTCTTGCAGGGCCTGCCCTAGCATTAGAGACAATGAGAGAAGTGCCTCAGGCCGCAGTTGCAATCCCTATCTATTTGGTGAATCAAGCCGTACCTGCACAACAATAAACCATCTGCTACCCTCAAATGTAATAAGAAAATATTGTCCTGTTGTCAGTGCGGAAATAAAATTTAACTCTGAGTCTTCTTTACATATGAATAACAGATGGAATTTGGGGGGGGGGGGGTGAATTACCTTCCGTTTTAGACAGAAAAACCTCATGGGTCAACCTTGGGCCCCTGCACACAGCATCTAGCTATTGAAACCAGAGTTCTTCCCCCACTGAACAGTTTGCAGGTGCTGAATTGTTTGATGGTATTGATTGTCTATTTGTGGATAAACCGAATTACTAGGAATCACTGTGCTCATCCCATAATCAGTGATTTTGTCTGTCACTGTTGACGCTATTGGTCAGTTATGTGTGATTGGTACAGGATTACTGTACAGTATACGAACACACAGTATGGTCCCTGTATCTTTGAGGGATGCATTCCTAAACTGTGAATAGGCAAAGCCACAGATACCTGGTCCTACAGGAATAGGTGCTTGGGTGTTGGAGGAATTCACACCTAGATCTGCATCCATTTTCTTAGGTCTACATAAGTATGGGTTGCTTACCTGTAACCATATTTCTTCGAATGTCAGGTCTGTGAAATCCACACACATGGGTTTTCCCCTGCGCATGCGCAGATTCTCGGATACTCTACTAGAAAGATCTAAATACAAGCACCGCCCACCTTCCCATCAGCCCCAGCGCCCAGGCGGGGCTTGCTCCTCAGTCCGTTTCGCGAAAACGCAGTACGAAAAGAGGCATGACCGTGGGGAGGATGGGCGGGTTCTAATGGATTTCACAGACCTGACATTCAAGAAATATGGTTACAGGTAAGCAACCCATACTTCTTCTTCATGGGGTCTGTGACATCCACACACATGGGTGAGTAACAAGCTATTGACCTGGAGGTGTGTCATGCCACACACGAGAAGGGAACAGCTCTGCCAAAGGCTGCATCTCTCTTGGCGAGGATGTCCAGCTTGTAATGGGATGCAAAGGTGGAAGGAGTTGACCATGTTGCCGCTTTGCAGATGTCATAAACTGGAACTCTCCGCAGAAAGGTCTGGGAGGTAGAAACTGACCTCGTGGAATGTGCCTGTAATGTCGGGGGAGGATCTCTACCTGCCAATTGGTAGGCCAACCGAATAGTGGAAACTATCCATGATGCCAGGTGCTGTGAGGGCATCCTTCCTATATTTAAGGAAAAGTCTGGGTGACTTCCTATAACTGGCAGTCCTGTCAATATAGAAGGAAAGTGCCCTTTTGACATCCAGGGAGTGTAGGGACACCTCCAGCTGAGAGGATGGTTTAGGGAACAGGGCAGGGAGAGTGATGTCCTGGGACATATGAAAATGGGACACAACTTTAGGTAAAAAAGTAACATCGGTCCGAAGAACAACCTTGTCTTCGTGGAACCTTATAAATGGGGGATCAGCCCTGAGGGCTGGAATCTCGCTAGCTCTCCTGGCTGAGGTACTAGCTACCAAATACGCTGTTTTCCAGGAGAGATGGGAGATATCAGCAAGAGCCATGGGCTCGAATGGGGGTTTAGACAACTGGGGGAGAGAACAAGTTCAAGGCCCAGGCTGGAGGTGGTGGGGAAACTGGGGGGTGGATCATCTTATAACCTTTTAGGAACGTGTGGATAATAGGATCTTGAAAGAGGGACGGGAGTCCACCTCTCCTCCTATACCACGATAGGGCAGCTAGATAGCACTCTATCGAGGAGAGAGAAAAATTAAGGGATGAAAGATGAACCAAGAAGTCTATCACCACCGGAATAGGGGCTGAAAGAGGAGGGTGGCCCCGGGATTCGGAAAAAGTAGCAAACTTTTTCCATTTGTAGGTATAGGACTTTTTAGTCGAGGCCTTTTGGGCCGCCAACAGGATGAGGCGTGCCGCATCAGAGATGTGGTCTAAGGGGTTATCCTCCAAGCCGTCAGGTGGAGGGTTGGGAGGTCTGGGTGTTGAAGTAGGCCGTCTTGTAGCGTCAACAGGTCCGGGCTGGACCGCAGGCGCAGAAAGTTGCCCCTGGCTGAATGGAGGAGGGGGGCAAACCATGGTTGCCTGGGCCACCATGGCGCTATGAGGATGCCATCGGTTTTGTCTGAGACAATCTTTGCCACCACTCTGGGAGGAGTGGGAGGTGGAAATATGTAAAGGAAGCCCAGGGACCACTGGAAAAGGAAGGCATCTCCCAGGCAACCTGGGGATGCGCGAGGGTCTAGCCTTGCGCAGAAAAGGGGGCACTGAGCATTGTCGGGGGATGCAAACAGGTCCACCTGTGGGTGGCCCCATCGGCGTGTTAAGAATCTGAACTCCTGGGGTGAAGACGCCACTCGTGAGTGGTCATGGATGTCCGACTGAGGGAGTCCGCTAAGGTGTTGTCCTTGCCTGGAAGGTGAACTGCCACCAGGAAGATGTTTCTCTGTATGCACCAGTCCCAGATGCGGGTGAGAGGGTCAGAAGGTTGTGTGAGTGAGTCCCACCCTGTTTGTTGAGATAAAACTGGACAGAGGTGTTGTCCGTGATTATCTGGATGGTGCGGTTGTGAACTAGGTTCGAGAATGCCCGAAGGGCTTTCTCTACTGCCAACAGTTCGAGTGAATTTATGTGGAGTCGCATCTCCTCCGGAGACCAGCGGCCGCTGATCTGGAGGTCTAGTGTGTGGGCTCCCCAGCCTCCCTCGGAGGCATCTGTGGTCACTGACAGCGACGGATGAGGGGGAAGAAAGGGCATGCCCGAGCACACATTGGATTCCTTTGTCCACCATATGAGTGACCGGAGGACAGGAGGGGGGGGTGGAGGATGACAGACTGACTGTCTACAAGGGGATTGAAGGCAGCAAGGAACCAAGCCTGAAGTGGGCGAAGTCGGAGCCTGGCGAAGGGTGTGACACTTGTGGTGGAAGCCATGTGGCCCAGGATGGACTGAGTGGTCCATGCAGAAGCATATCCCTGGGAGAGGAGGCCAGTGATGGCTCGCTTGAGATTGAGGAACCAGTCCTCTGGAAGGAATGCCTTCTGGGCGTTGGAGTCTATCATGGCACCTATGAAAAGAATGTGTTGTGTAGGAGTCAGTTGAGATTTCTCGAGGTTGACTATGAGTCCAAGGTCCTGTAAAAGAGATAAAGTATATGATATGTCAGAGAGGAGTTGATTTCTAGTTGGAGAAATCAAAAGCCAGTCGTCAATGTATGGAAATACGGAGATTCCGCATTTCCGCAAATGAGCTGCCACAACCGCGAGACACTTAGTGAACACGCGGGGAGCTGTGCAGAGGCCAAAAGGTAGTGTAGCACAGCAGTTCTCGTTTGTGCCTGGGGGGCAGGGGCCAGGACCGGGGTCCCATTGGCACTGGGCCTGCAGCAGCAGAGTTGGATTCTGAAGAGGATTTAGAAGGGTTAGCAGAAGGAGAGTTTCCATCACTGGGCCTCCTTCTCCCACAGAAAGCCTGGCTTGGGAGGAAGGTTGGCTTGACCCACGACGAGACAGATAACCAGGTGCAAATGGAAAGCAGTGATAGCGAAACTTATGAACGGCCGGGGAGAGGTTCACAGGATCCTTTGAGTGAAAACATGGAAGAGAGCGGCTGGGAAGAATCTAGGGAGGAGAGCTCTCATGGAGATAGAGACCCAGGTGCTGGGAGGCAAGGCCGAACCTTTGATAGGAGACGAAGCATCGAGACTAGCAGGAGGGGGATGGTACCATAGCCTAGACAGGCCAAGGTCCGTCAGCAGAGATTGGAGGCAACGAAGCCTAGAGCGTCGGGGACCTCGGCCGAAAAGATTAAGTATAGGATCCGTGGGAACGAATCCTCAGTACTTCGGCCACGTCTCTTCTGAGCAGACGTGAAGCGAAGCTGGTCCACGGAGCTAAGTTGGCTAGTGGCCCAAGTCTTGCCTTGCATCTTGTACCTTGCCTTGTTCCTGAATCCGCATTGCTGTGCGGAGCCTTGCCAAGTCTGTTGGATTCTTTACCAAGCTGCTTTGGACATTTGATTGCCTTTTGCCTTTGGATTTGCTTTTGCTATTTTTATGGACAATATTCCTTTTGAACTGTTTTAAATTCAATAAAGTAGTTAGCCTTCAGTCCGTCTCTGTGTGTGTGATTAGGGGCCGGTCAAGTCCGTGCATCGTGACAGTTGGCAAGTACTCCAAGAACCCCTTTTTCACATCACGGACGCCGCAGGAAGCGCCGCAAAGAACGTTGCCGCCATAGCTCAGCTGACGGATGCCCAAGTGGCCGAGATACAGCAAGAACTAGGAGAACTAAGGACTAGGGCCGGACGGCACCCCTCGGTGTCCGTGCCTGTACGATTCGGAGGCAATCCTGCTCAAGTCGAGGTGTTTATCGGCCAAGTGGAGATGTACCTGGAGCTCCGGCCCAATGAGTTTGCCACGGATCGGGCCCAGGTGAGCTTTGTATACAACCTGTTGGAAGGAACGGCAGCAGCGTATGGCGACTACGTTGTTCGGGGCCAGATCCCCATGTGGCCACATTGAGAGCCTTTCTGGATGCCATCAAGGCGACTTGGGAGCCCCAGTGACGCGGAGTTAGCCGAGCGAGATTTGGACCGGTTGTCGATGAGGGACATGTCCTTGTCCCAGTATATTTCCCTTCCGTGTGTTGGCTGCCCAGGTGGATTGGAACCCCCTCTGCTCTTCGTTACCAGTACATCAAGGGTTGTCATCGGAGATGCAACAAGAGATGTTGAGAGGACATGGCCGTCCCGCGGACCTGGAGGCGGCAATTACCTTGAGCTTACGAGTGGAAGCGGGTTTGCAGACCCGGAGGCGTTGGGATAAAGGTGCAGTGGAGAAGCCGGCGGCGAGGAAGGAGTCGGGGCCGGCCAGTTCTTGCCCCGACAGTTTGCCCGGCTCCCCAACCCTTGGATGAGCCGGAGCCCATGCAGCTTGGGACTGTGCGCCCCAAGGTGGATTCGGCGGAAAAAGCACGCCGTCAATGCCTAAACCTGTTGAAAGTTTTATGTTCCAAAATTATATTTGTACCTTTAAGTGTTATTCTATCATGTTAATTTAAGTGTTACAAGGTACAGTTGAGTTAATTGGCAATTAGACTACTGGGAAAGGTGGGGTCTGATTGTTATGTGTTTAAATGCTCTTTGTATTTTGTATTCATCCCTTCTGAGGCTTTGTATCACCTTTGAGGATTCCTGTGTGGAATATTTCTAAGTTGCCTTTGTGGCTGCCTTTTATGGCTCTCCTGTGTGGAGTTATTTTGCTTTATTGTATTTTTCTCCTGAATGGACATTTTATTTGCTTACATTAAAGTAAGTATGACTTTTATGTCTATGGAGTTTTTTTTCTCAATTGACCACATTGCTTCGGGGCTAAGCTAACGCTGCTACATCTTTGTTTTATACTCTGCAAGTTTAGGTTTGTGCTTTATATTTTGACAATCTAACACCTAATCCCTGACAGGTTCTGGGCCCAGGGATTGCATAGCCCATGTGTCTGGAGTGACTTTTGTTTTTTGAAAGCATGTTTGGCTTTCTGTTCCTGCAAGTTCGTGGGAGTTGCTGCTAAACGCTGAGCTTCAAGTTATCTGCCTCCGGAGATAAAGAGAAGAGACGGAAGAAGATTGCCTGCCTGTGATGGAGGAGTTTTTTGTTTAACTTTCCCTTCTACGTGCTTATACAACTAGGGCCAATTTTTATTTGCTTTCCTGTTTTGTTTTGCACAAAAGGGTTTGTTTTTAAAAGAACTTTTTTGGACTGTCGCAGCAGCAGAGCTGATAACAACTGTTTGTTTTTCTTCGTCATACGGAGTGATTTGCGAGCGGCTGGTAAGCTGCTGGAAGCTGTGTTTGGTTTCGTTTTTCCCTGCAAAGTTTGAAAGACATTGGACTGCTAGAAGCCAATTTTACACGAAGGTAAATTGGCTGGGCTTAAACCCAGGTATACTGGGGGTCCTTTTCTGTTGTTTGCAGTGAATTTGTTTTTGGACTTTTGGGAATTTAAAGTGAAAGAGAACAATGGCTTTGCCGCCTGTTCATATTGGTTCTCCCATTTGAAAAACTTACTGACAAGAACTGGCTGAGTTGGAGTATAAAATTCAAAGCATTTTTGGTTTCACAAGATTTATGGGAAATAGTTGCATCGTTGCCAGATCAACCTGATGCTACTGAAAAGAAGAAAGATGAAAGGGCTCTAGCGCTTCTTCAGTTGTCTGTGACAGACCCTTTATTGGTTCATCTTTATGAGATTCCTCATGCTCAAACAGCATGGAATTTGTTCAAAGATATGTTTCAGAGACAGAGCAGCGGGTCGAAGATAATTCTTATGCGGCAGCTGTTTAACCTCAAACATGAGGAAGGTACGCCAGTACAAGCACATGTTACAAAGGTTGTGGCTCTTTTTCTGAGTTAAGAGCAAGAAATGTTAATTTTCCTCCTGAACAGCAAGCTTTAATTCTGATGGGATCCTTATCTAAACCTTTTTATGCGTTTATGGATTCTCTTATGGATTTCGGACAGGGATCTTACAATACCTTTTGTTTCTGGAAAGATTATGGAATTTGAAGCACAACAGAAATTGAGAGGTTCTGCTCCTGCACAGAAGTATTCAGGAACTGCTTCTAATGACACTGCCTGTGTTGTTAAGCCAAAGTCACAAGTTGTCTGCTTTAAATGTAGAAGGAAAGGTCATATGGCTAAAAGTTGTTGGCAGAATCCAGGACAGTGGAGAAACAAGCAAGTGGAGAAACCTAGTTCTTCAAAGGACTATCAGCATGTTTTCCTGGCAACATCAAAGATGGATAAAATGAACACTTTCATAATTGATTCTGGGTGTTCTCAGCATTTGGTAAAGAATGTAGAACTTTTGACAAATGTGAGACTCTGATATAGATTTCATTTCTTTGGCTGATGACAGAAAAGTTCAAGTGATTTCATGTGGTGATATGTATATTGATAGTTTGAATTATACTTTAAAGGATGTGTATTTTGTTAAAGAAATTGTGTATAACATTCTGAGTGCAAGCAAACTTTTGGATGAAGGTTTTGATGTGTCTTTAAAGAAGGAGAGATCTGTGTTAATTGATCCTCAAGGTAATGAAGTGCAACTTATACAGGAAAAGGGATTTTTCATTTTAAGGTCATCTGCAAATGTTAATTTGTCTGCATGTATTGATCAGATACCTGATAATCCCAGGCCATTACACAACAAATGTATTCATGATTTTCATAGGAAAATGGGTCATTTGTCATGGCAGCACTTGAGAAAGACAGCTGAGTTGTGTGCAATTCCTATTCAAAATTGTAAGAATTTTTTTGGACTGTGAAATTTGTGCATCAGAAAACCTTAAGAAAGCTCCTATTGCAAAACAGAGTTCTAGAGTTGCAAAAAGGATTTTAGAGCTTGTTCATTTGGACATATCAGGTCCTAAACCTCCTTCTGTAGGAGGTTCAAAATATAATTTTGATTTTGGTCGATGACTTTTCGAGATTGAAGTTCACCTTCTTTCTGAGAACTAAAGGTGAAGCTTTTCAGAAGATTTCTGCTTGGTTAAAGCTAATGCAGACACAGTTCCCTGAGTACCCAGTACAAGCTTTTCAAAGTGATCGTGGTGCTGAGTTTATGTCCAAACAAATGAAAAATTTGTTGGAAAAGTGTGGATAGTTCACAGATTGACTAACCCTTATTCGGCAAGTGAAAATGGGATCGCGAGCGTTGGATCGGAGTAGTAAAAGTTGTGGCAAGAAAAATGTTAAGAGATGCTAGTTTGTCTGATGGGTTGTGGGCTGAAGCTGTGGCAAACGCCACTTATGTGCTAAATCGTTCTTTTTGTAGAAGTGTCAATAGTATTCCTTATGTATTGTTTTTTGGAAAGAGTCCTGATTTAAATTCGATTCGTGTGTTTGGAAGTGACGCATTTGTCCTAATTCCTTCACAACAAAGACACAAAAAGGATACTATTTGGAAGAAATTGAAATGTCTTGGCCCTGCTCCTGAGTCAAAGGGTTGGCGATTCTGGTGTGGTGACAATCAGTGATTGTTTCTAGAAATGTGAAGTTCCAACAACATAGTGGTTGGGAGAGGATTCACTCAAATCAGGAAGTGTTTGTGCCATTTGAAATTCCTCCAATATGCATACCACAAGCCACACAGCCAGCTACACACCAAGATTCACAATCTAGGACACAGACAAGTACACAGGTACAATCAGTTCCACAGCAGACTGAACAGCCGAATGTGCAACCAAGTACATCTGGGGATACACAGCAAGGAACACAAGTTAGTAGTCCTGTGAATGAGAATAAAAGTTCTCAAAAGAGGAAAGTGGAAGCTGAATCCTCTAGTAGTTCAGAAACAGATGAGACTGGTGGAGGAGCAAGGACCATTCCTAGACGGAGTTCTAGAAAGACAAAAGGTATTCCCCCAAAGAGATACCACTGCGATTTTGTAAACTTTAAAAAGAAAAACTGGTCTGAACCTCAGGGTTATAAAGAAATATTATTTATAATTTGATTGAAAATTCTTGGTTTTGAAAAACACATGGAGTTTTGTGAAAAACTGAATGTACGTATGTAAACAAATATAATTTTGTGGAGGAGTGTTGAAAGTTTTATGTTCCAAAATTATATTTGTACCTTTAAGTGTTATTCTATCATGTTAATTTAAGTGTTACAAGGTACAGTTGAGTTAATTGGCAATTAGACTACTGGGAAAGGTGGGGTCTGATTGTTATGTGTTTAAATGCTCTTTGTATTTTGTATTCATCCCTTCTGAGGCTTTGTATCACCTTTGAGGATTCCTGTGTGGAATATTTCTAAGTTGCCTTTGTGGCTGCCTTTTATGGCTCTCCTGTGTGGAGTTATTTTGCTTTATTGTATTTTTCTCCTGAATGGACATTTTATTTGCTTACATTAAAGTAAGTATGACTTTTATGTCTATGGAGTTTTTTTTCTCAATTGACCACATTGCTTCGGGGCTAAGCTAACGCTGCTACATCTTTGTTTTATACTCTGCAAGTTTAGGTTTGTGCTTTATATTTTGGACAATCTAACACATAATCCCTGACAAAACCTGTGCTGGTATTGCGGAGGAGCTGGACATTTTTCTAGAGAATGCCCCCAGAAGCCGCGTGGAAAGACGCCTCGGGCCTCAGCCGCCCTTGGAGGGGCCCCGGAGGCCGAGGAAGCAATCCAGGCGACGGGGGAAGGGGCCGGCCGGGTGTAAGAGGGTTCACTCACTCGGCCGACGTCGCTAACCTTCCCCCTGAACCCAAGACTGGACAATTGTTCCTAGTGATGGTCAGCCTTTGGTCGCCAGAGAAGGGGCCGATGATGGTCCATGCCATGAACGACTCAGGGGCTACCAACAACTTCATCGATGCAGACTACGCCAAGTCTGCCGGATTACAATTTCTTGATCTCCAAGAGCCAAAGGGCGTACAGACTATTGATGGGAGAACTCTGAAAACAGGGGCTGTGACTCAATATACAGCCCCTACCAAGATGTGGACCAGCTCCCATAAAGAGGACATTTCCTTTCTTTTGACCAAGTTACCGGATTTCCCTATCGTCCTGGGCATTGTGTGGCTCTCACTTCATGATCCCCAGATCTCCTGGGCCAAGAGACAGTTTTTTCTTCTGACCATTGCCAGAGCCACTGCATGACGGCCCGGGCTTGTCAGGCTCAGGAGGTGGAAAACGTTGCCACATTACCCAAGAAATATGCTGGATTTTGGGATGTCTTCAGCGAGAAGGAGGTGGAACGCCTGCCTCCACACCGGCCCTATGATTGTGCCATTGAATTGGAACCTGGAGCCCCTATCCCGCGGGGGAGACTCTACCCTCTCTCGGAACCAGAGCAACAGGCTCTCCGAGATTTCCTGGATGAGAATCTGCGGAAGGGCTTCATTCGGCCTTCTCAGTCCCCGGCCAGGGCGCCCATCCTTTTGTCAAGAAGAAATCGGGGGAACTACGGCTCTGTAATGACTATCGGGCGCTCAACAAGATCACAATTGAACCGCTACCCCTACCCCTGATCCCCGAGCTGTTGGAGCGGATGCGGGGAGCCAAGGTGTTCACTAAACTGGACTTGAGGGGTGCTTACAATCCTGTGCGGATTCGTCAGGTCGACGAATGGAAGACTGCGTTCCAGACCAAGTGGGGAAGTTTCGAATACCTGGTGATGGGATTCGGTTTGTGCAACGCCCCAGCCTGTTTCCAACATTTCATGAATGACATTTTCCGAGACCTGTTGGATCGTTATCTGGCAGTCTATCTGGACGACCTGCTGATTTTTTCTCCGGATCAGGCGACCCATGACCGCCATGTCAAGGAAGTGCTCCAGAGACTCAGGGCCCACGGGCTCTATGCCAAGCTAGAGAAATGTGCTTTTGATCTGCGTGAGGTGGACTTTCTGGGCTATCGTATTTCACCTACAGGCATTGCCATGGACGACACCAAGGTCCAAGCTGTGGCTGACTGGACGGCCCCGGCCAGCAAAAAAGACATTCAAAGATTCCTGGGCTTTGCCAACTACTACAGAAAGTTCATTCCTGACTTTGCCAAGTGGGCTGATCCTATCACCCAGTGCCTGCAGGGAAAGGTGCCATTCCGGTGGACTCCGGAGGCGGACGTGGGGTTCCGCAAGTTAAAGCAGCTGTTCACCACCCAGCCGCTTCTGCAGCACCCCAACCCCGCGCCCCTTTCATCGTGCAAGCTGATGCTTCGGATGTAGCAGTGGGGAGCGATCCTGCTACAGCCGCAGGGGATGGACTTGTTGCCCTGTGCCTACTACTCCCGGCAGCTGACGGCCCGGAAAAGAACTATACCATTTGGGAGAAGGAGCTCCTGGCCATCAAGGTAGCCTTTGAAGTTTGGAGACATCTGCTTGAAGGGGCCAAATTCCCGGTGGAAGTTCACACCGACCACCGGAATTTGGAGCACTTGAAGACCCAGCACAAATTGAACCAGAGGCAACAGAGATGGTCCCTGTTTTTGAGAGATTCAATTTCCGCATCCACTATGTGACCCCCAAGCAGACCAAGCAAGCCGACGCTTTGTCCCGGAAGCCGGAGTATGTCCGTGGCGGAGAAGAGCTTTCCGAGGCGCGTTTGCTGAAAGCGGAGAACTTTGCGGCCGCTCGGGCGGCCCCTGTGAACCCTCCTGTGGCCCCGCCGGCCCCTGGGGACAAGAGAACTCTGAGTGACCGGGTCCAGGCGCACCAACGGAACGACCCTTGGGTGCAAGAGCAGCTGACCAAGGGGGTGCAAGCCCCTTTCCAGGTAAAGAACGGGGTGCTCTACCACCGCGACTCTGTCTATGTTTCCCCTGGGCCCGAGCGGGAGGACATTCTCAAACTTTGCCATGATAGCCGGGCCGCAGGACACTTTGGGCTGTTCAAGACCCTACAGTTGGTGCTACGGGATTTTTGGTGGCTTAAAGTGCGGAGGGATGTGGAGGACTATGTGGGCTCGTGCCCTATGTGCCAGCGGGCAAAGAACCAGGGGGGCAAGCCGGCCGGTTTGCTCCAGCCGCTTCCGACCCCTTCCGCTCCCTGGAAGATGATTTCGGCCGATTTCATCACCGACCTGCCCAAGTCCAAGGGTTTCACCACGATCCTGGTCGTGGTGGACTGTTTCACCAAGATGGGACACTTCATTCCCTGTGTGGGGGTGCCTACTGCCAAAGAGACTGCTGATATGTTTGTGCAACATGTGTTTCGATTGCATGGACTTCCGCAGAGTTTGGTGACGGACCGCGGCACCCAATTCACTTCCCAGTTCTGGAAGGCTGTCCAGAAGCTGCTGGGGATTGATGTTCGGATGTCCATGGCTCATCACCCCCAGTCCGACGGGCAAACCGAAAGGGTTAACGCCACCTTGGAACAGTATCTGCGGTGTTATATCAACTATCAGCAAAACAACTGGGCGTCCTTGTTGTCTTTGGCGGAGTTTGCCTACAACAATGCGACGCAGGAATCCATCAAAGAGACTCCTTTCTTTGCTAACTATGGACACCACCCTCGGTTCTACCCTCCGGTAGACCCGTCTGGGGAAATGCCGGCGGCAGAAGATTGGCTTCGGGAGCTCACTGCGCTCCAAGACTTGCTATGTACTCAATTGGACCAGGCTAAAGCGGATTACAAGCGGATGGCTGATCGGCGGTGCCAGGAGGGCCCTGAGATCCTGATGGGGGATAACGTTTGGCTGTCTACCAAGAATCTGCCCACGCAGAGGCCTAGCCGCAAGTTGGATGCGAGATTTCTGGGTCCTTACAAAGTGTTGGAGAAGGTGGGGCCTGTTTCTTTCAAACTACAACTCCCAGCGGACATGAAGATCCACCCTGTGTTTCACCGTTCTTTGCTCCGCCCGGCGAAGGGGGTGCGGCCTGATGTGACGCAGCCGCCCCCTCCCCCTGTGATGCGTGACGGTGAGGAGGAGTTCGAGGTTGTCACGATGCACGGACTTGACCGGCCCCTTAATCACACACACAGAGACGGACTGAAGGCTAACTACTTTATCTATATATATAAAAATCGAGTGGTCGTGGGTTGACGATTATGCACGGCCACACCATAACCCCCACAACCACAAAACCCACAACACACGTTTCACCAGGCCATGAGGTACAAACCCCCACCCTTACAACTTCCGCAGACCCCTAAACGCGACCCCCCAAAATTGCCCATTCAAACCTATGGGAGGAGGATCCGGCGAAGCCCGCGCCTTCGCCCGATCCCCAGCACAGCGCATTCACCTGCTCTCCACTGGGAGAGCGGAACCTCCTCCCTGCCTGAATGCCCTCCGGAGGTTACGGACAGGCCTGGAAGCGGAGGAGGAGAGGGCAAGGAGCCCAAGGCAGCGCCCGCGCCACCCGGCTCCATGCGGCGGAGGACGCCTGCTCTGCGATGCCTCTCCCTGCGATCTCCTCTTTCGGGAGTGGCAGGGACCTGGGGCGCCGCCTCACTGCTCTTCCTCGCCACTGTCACCTCCTTGCCTTCCTCCTTGACTTCCTCCTTGACTTCCTCATGTTCGTGGACCCGGGACGCCTGGGTTCGGTCCGGGAACGCTTACAAGCCTGTGAGACGGAGGAGGAGGCGGGAAAGGCCATGGCACTACACCTCCCAGAAGGCTCCCTGTAAAGCAGGGGCGGAGCTTTCTGGATAGTCCCATGCCTTGACCCGCCTCCTCCTCCATCTCCCAGCCTCCCAAACCTTCCCGGACCCAACCCACGCAACCCGAGCCCACGAACATGAGGAAGGCAGCGGAGGAAGCCAAGGAGGTGACAGTGGCGAGGAAAACCGCTGAGGCGGTGGCACAACAGCTCCCTGCCACTCCCGAAGGAGGACACCGCAGGAAGAGACACAGGACACCAGCCATCCTCCTAACGAAGGTCCCCAACGCCGCCCCGGCACACAATACATATACAAACACACACATATACACACGCAAACACACTCATACATACAAAACAACATATAAACACCAACATCAAAACACATACAAAAACAAAACAACATACAAACACATATATCTACACACCTAAACACACAACCACACCAATACATACACATATATACACACACATATCACCACCTCAACATATATACACATACATACAAATACATATACAAACACACACATATATATACACGTACTCAAACACAAAACACCCAGAGAAAACTACACAAAAAAACACACATACCAAGAACTATAAACACACACATACACACACACATATACACACACACAAATAACCACAAACCAAAACCAGCACACACACACATACACACAAACCCCCAAAAAACCAAACACACATACAACCACATATATCTACACACCTAAACATACACATCCACACTAATACATACACGTATATACACACACATATCACCACCTCACCATATATACACATACATACATATACATACACAAACACACATATATATATACACGTACTCAAACACAAAACACCCACAGAAAACAACACAAAAATATATACACACATACCAAGAACTATAAACACACAAATACACACAAACACACACATATAAACACACACAAATAACCACAAACCAATACCAGCACACACATACACACAAACCCCAAAAAAACCACACACATACAACTATAAACACACATAAACACAAATACATATACACACAACAAACATACTCACATCACTACCACAACATACATACCCTGACATTCTCACATCACCAACATAGGGCACAGCAACGCGTGCCGGGTACAGCTAGTTGAATATAAAAACAGTTCAAAAGATATTGTCCAAAAGAATAGCAAGTAATCCCAAAGGCTTGAAGCAATAATGTCCAAAACAAACGTGGCAGAATCCAAAGGCTTGGCAAGGCTCCGCGCAACACTGCGGATCAGGAACAAAACAAGGCTCCGCGCAACACTGCGGATCAGGAACAAGGTAAGGCAGGACTTGATGACCACTAGCTGACTTAGCTCCGTGGACCCACTTCGCTTCACGCCAAAAGAGACGTGGCCGAAGCACTGAGGATTCGTTCTCACGACTCCTATACTTAATCCTTCGGCCGAGGTCCCCGACGCCTAGGCTTCGACGTCTCCATCTCTGCTGACGGACCTCGGCCTGACTAGGCTGTGGTACCATCCCCTTCTGCGGGACTCAATGCTACTTCTCCTATCAAAGGTTCGGCCTTGCCTCTCACCAGCTGGGTCACTATCTGCATGAGAGCTTCCCTCCCTGGGATCTTCCCAGCCGCTTGCTTCCATGTTTTGGCTCAAAAGCTCCTGAGAACCTTTCCCACCCGGGTGCTCCCACAATCACTATCCTCCATTTGCACCTGGTTATTTGAATCTACGTCAGGGCCAAACATCAATTCTTCCCATGCCAGGCTCTCCGTGGGCGAAGGAGGCCCACTGATGGGAAACTGTCCTTCTCCCCAATCTTCCAGCTCATCCTCTGAATCTGGTTCTGCAGCTGCAGGGCCTAATGCTAATGGGACCCCGGGTCCTAGCCCCAGTTCTCCAGGCACAAAGGAGAACTGCTGTGCTACAGAGGTGCAGGACATCCTGGATGCACACATCAGATACCGGAAGCTGGAGTATTTGATTGACTGGAAAGGCTTTGGGCCGGAAGAGCGTTCCTGGACGCCGGCTCGCGATGTCCACGCCCCGGACATTGTTGCGAGGTTTCACCGCAAGTACCCTGACAAACCCAAGCCTCGCGGGCGGCCTCGGAGGGGCCCTGAGGGGGGGGATAGTGTAGCACAGCAGTTCTCGTTTGTGCCTGGGGGGCAGGGGCCAGGACCGGGGGTCCCATTGGCACTGGGGCCTGCAGCAGCAGAGTTGGATTCTGAAGAGGATTTAGAAGGGTTAGCAGAAGGAGAGTTTCCCATCACTGGGCCTCCTTCTCCCACAGAAAGCCTGGCTTGGGAGGAAGGTTGGCTTGACCCTTACGACGAGACAGATAACCAGGTGCAAATGGAAAGCAGTGATAGCGAAACTTATGAACGGCCGGGGGGGAGAGGTTCACAGGATCCTTTGAGTGAAAACATGGAAGAGAGCGGCTGGGAAGAATCTAGGGAGGAGAGCTCTCATGGAGATAGAGACCCAGGTGCTGGGAGGCAAGGCCGAACCTTTGATAGGAGACGAAGCATCGAGACTAGCAGGAGGGGATGGTACCATAGCCTAGACAGGCCGAGGTCCGTCAGCAGAGATTGAGATGACAAAGCCTAGAGCGCCTGGGACCTCGGCCGAAAGATTAAGTATAGGATCCGTGGGAACGAACTCAGTACGGCCACGTCTCTTCTGAGCAGACGTGAAGCGAAGCTGGTCCACGGAGCTAAGTTGGCTAGTGGCCTACCAAGTCTTGCCTTGTATCTTTACCTTGCCTTGTTCCTGAATCCGCATTGCTGTGCGGAGCCTTGTCAAGTCTTTTGGATTCTTTACCAAGCTGCTTTTGGACATTTGATTATTTTGCCTTTGGATTTGCTTTTGCTATTTTTACGGACAATATTCCTTTTGAACTGTTTTAAATTCAATAAAGTAGTTAGCCTTCAGTCCGTCTCTGTGTGTGTGATTAAGGGGCCGGTCAAGTCCGTGCATCGTGACAGGTAGGCAGTTGAATTTGAAAACTTGTCCTTCTAGGGCAAAGCAGAGGTATCTACGGTGGTCTTGGGCAATAGAAATGTGGAAGTAGGCATCTTTCAAATCAATAGTGGCCATCCAGTCTCCCCGTTTGATAAACGGGAGGATAACCCAGGGTAACCATACGGAAACCTGCGGGGCTTGATGAACCTGTTGACTCCCTGAGGTCAAGGATGGGTCGCTGGCCACCGTCTCGTTTGTCTACCAAAAAGTAGCGAGAAAAAGGCAGTTGGCAGTATCATCTAATGAGACAGGGAGACGGCTCCCTTGTGTAGCAAGGAGTCAACTTCTTCCCACAGGGCAGGTGAAGGTGTAGTGAGTAGTATGTGCCCAAGTGGGGGGCATGAGTCAAATTCAATAGTGTAGCCGTAGTGAACTATGTTAAGGACCCATTTGTCAGTAGTGATGGAACGCCAAGCTGATGCAAAGGGTAGGAGTCTGTCAAGGAAGGCGAGGTGTGGGATAGTGTCATTATGATGTAAGTGTTGAGAGTGTAGAACAGCAGGGGGTGTGGGTGGAGGGAAGGGAGGGGGAGAAGGTGACGGGTTAAAACCGTCGTCTGTTGTTGTAACGGGGCCTGGAACCACGTGGCTGTCCTTGAAAGGGCAGAGGGGGCCTCCTAGCGTTAGAGGGTGGCATCTGGGGACGCTGTTTGTCTCTGTAGTTTTGGTAGTAATAGCTGTAGTTTTGATAGTAAGGGTATCTATTATAGGGCCTCCACCTTTGGCGTTGTTGGTAAGGACGTTGACCGTAGCCACTAACAATTTGTTTATTTTTGTGTGACTGTTCAAGTTGGGAATTAGTTTCTGTGTTAAACACACCTGTCTCAGCCAAGGGGAGGTCTTCAATCCGGTTGGGTTGGTCTTGGGATAGTGTAGATGGCCTAAGGCTTGCATGTCTTCTGAAGGCCACAGATCCCATAATTAGTTTCCCGCGTTATCAGCGGTATTCTTAGCTAAGTCCTTTGGAGCTTAGAGAGAAGGGCAGCCTCTTGGGCAAAGGCGGTAGCCATGGCTTGTTCAGCCGGTGGTAACAACTCAAGGTAGGGGGTTACCTTATTCCAGATGTAAGTATGATAACAGCTCATATGTACCCCATAATGGGCCATTCTAGCGAATAGGTAGGCCGAGGAATAAAACTTTCTTGACATGTTGTCAAGCTTTTTCCCCTCTTTATCGGAAGGGGAGATTTGGTTTCTTTGAATTGGTCTCGGCTGAGCATCTGTCACCAAAGAGTTGGCATTAGGAAGTTTAGCAAGCCATGTGGCTTCCTTAAGGTCAAGCTTGTAAAGATTTTCAGCCCATTTGGAGGTTGCTGGAACCAGGCCTGGTGCCACACCTGTGGTTTTTAATATTTGTAATAGATAGGGCAGTGTTGGTAACACAGCAGCCATAGGGGGTTGCTGTTCTGAGGTGGTAAAGCATGGATCCTGAACAGCATTGGGTGGGGGAGGGGTTGCCAAATTGATGGCTCTAGACAGGCGGATGAGCAATGCTGCAAATGCCTTGTATTCCTCTGCTTGAGGGGATCAGGATCAGCCTCTTGCTGAGCTGAGGCGGAGGCGGTGGGGTCAGAGGAAGGTTCAGATGCAGAGATATCAGCCTCTTGAGTTTCTGCCTGAATAGGAGTGGAAAGGGAGGGAGGCACTGCCACATGGTGGGGAGTAGCTGGCGGTTCGGGAGGAGGGGAAGCAACGGTGCCTGTAGGCGGAGGGCGGGCCTGAGGACGAGGGGGGTTTCCACAGGGCCTTGAAAGTCTTCTTGGTAGTTATAGGGAGGATAATAAGGGAAAGGCGGGTAAGGGAAGGGAGGAAAAGGATATTCCTGGGGCCAAGCGTGATGCGAGCTGCGACCACGCCGGCGTTTAGGAGGAGGGCTGCGGGACCGGGAGGAGGAGGAGGAGGAGGAAGAAGGAGAGCGACGCCACGAGGCTCTCTTGGAGCGGCGCCGCGAGGTTGGAGAAGCAGTGTGGGCAGCCAGAACCGGGGAGGGAGAGCGCTCGGGCACTGGAGCCAGCTGAGCTGGTTGGAGAAGGCAAGGCTCGGGTCCAACTGGGACGTGAGCACATCAATGTGGAGCAATTGAGGAGGCTCCTGGAGCTCCAAGAAGGACGCTGTGTCCTGCTCCATTTCAGGCAGTTCGAGGAAGACTGCAGGTGGTTCAGCCACCGGAGATCTCAAGGCCGGTTGGGCAGTGAGGTGTCTCTTTTTTTGTTGCCTTTCTTTCTACTTATGTTTGGTCTTTTGGGCTGCCTTCTTGGGTGGCTTTGCCTGCTTTTTTGGTGGCCCGCCCTGGGAAGGAGAGGGACCTTCCAAAGGGTCGTCTTCTTGCTGCGGAGGAGGTTGTAAGCTCTCTCCTGCAAGGGAGGGGGGAGGCGGCTGAGGCGCGGGAGAAGGCTGAACTCCTTGGCGAAGCTGTTCTGGCGCCAGAGACTGGTCGTAAAGGAGCGCTTTAAGGCGCGAATCCCGGCTCTTTTGGGCCCTGGTGGTGAAGCTCCTGCAAATATTGCAGGCTTGTTTTAGATGAGCCTCCCCCAGACACAACAGGCATTTTAGATGTTTATCAGCCTCGGGTAGATTAACCCCACAGGCTGAGCATTTTTTAAAAGTAGGGACAGACATAGCAAATCTTAACAGGTCTGGTCGAAGAATGGAGAAGGAAAGGAAAAACCTGGTCAGGAAAAAACTAGAGAGAGCAATCCGAGGTGTGTCCTGCTTCACGCGGAAAAAAAAGGACTGAGGAGCAAGCCCGCCTGGGCGCTGGGGCTGATGGGAAGGTGGGCGGTGCTTGTATTTAGATCTTTCTAGTAGAGTATCCGAGAATCTGCGCATGCGCGGGGGGAAACCCATGTGTGTGGATTTCACAGACCACATGAAGAAGAAGAATTTTTTAATTTATTTATTTTACAGCACTTCTACCATGCCCTTCTCAGTCCAAAGGTGACTCAGGACGGCGTACAGACTGGCAACAATTAAATGCCACAACACACATACACCAATTAAAAACAGTTAAAATCCATATAAAATCAATTAAACTATAATAATTATAGTAAATAATAATAATATTTTTTTCAAAACTTTATTTATAGACCACCCTATCTCCCCAAAGGGACTCTGGCCAATTTCCAACATGTATGGCAAACACTCAATACCAAAAGGGAAAAATATTCAGAAAAATTACATCCTGCCTACATATAGCCTGCCTGGATAAGAAAGATAGTTTTATCCATTCATTTCCTCTATTTAAATGAAGAGGAAAAGAAGTGACATTAAAACACCTGTACACACTCCAAACACTAATACCTTTTGAAATGTCCTCTTCAGCTTGTTCATATTGCTGTAAAGTTTTGTGAAGATTTGCCTTGTTAAAATATATTGCAGCAGAAAAAGGGGAGAGGCAAATTGCATTCTCAAAATCTGCTTTTGCTTCTTCAAACTTCCTTAGCAAAGTATTAGTAATGGCACGATTCAGGAATGCAGATTCGTTTTTAGGATCAAGTGTCAGTGCCTTGGAATAGTAGTTATTTGCCTATAAAATAACAAAGTGCATATTTAGGCTTTCTGAAATTGAGAAATACAATGTAAGATTATACTATTTTATATTTATTTTTGAAAGTAATAACAGCAAAAGAAGAAAAATAGTTCAACAGGAAAATTGGTTCTCCTCAACTCAAGATTTTCTCCCTTTTCTTACACTATGCGCTCACCCATTTATTTCTGAGAATTCTAATAGGCATCATTCCAAAATAATTTTGTTTCTATGTTTTGTTGTGTTGTTTTTCTCCAACATCTAATTAGTCATACATTTAACATTTCCAGTGCAATTACTGAAGAAGCATTAAGTGCAAACTGCATCATCAGCAGTGATGGATAGGGGATGACACTGTTGTTATCCATTCATCTCACCATTACAGCTCGAACAGCATCTATTTTCTCCATTCCACTGCCATTACTTATGAACATAAAAACAGTGGTGCTCTGACAAATGTTTTCCTCCTTGCTTGTGTACTTTTAGGAATTCCAACAGTTGACTTAAATTGCTTTTGAAAGTTTTGCAAAACAACATTGGGCAAAAAGATCACACTGCACATAAACACTGGGCTGTATGGCTGTGTTCTAACAGCATTTTCTCCTTATATTTTGCCTGCATCTATGACTGGCATCTTCAGAGGATCTGATGGCAGCAAAGCAAGTACAGTATATATACCCGTTGAATGTTCAAGGGGGGAAGAAGAACCAATGTCCATTAACCAAATGTAAAGGATGCAATAAGCCTGATTTGAGTGGGATCCATCCATTAGCATGTGACTAGCTAAGAAGGTTGCATACCATACAGTCTATCGCATATCATGCAGCTGTGGAAAAGTCTACATAGGGATCACCAAAGGCAGCACCCATACACAAATCAAAGAACATAAAAGGCATTGCAGACTACTTCAACCAGAAAAATCAGCAATACTAGAACACATGATGAACCAAACTGGGCACAAAATATTATTTGAGAACACAGACATTCTGGACCACTGACAACCACACAAAGAAGCCATTGAAATCCATAAGCACATAGGCACACTTGACAAAAAGGAAGAAATCATGAAAATGAACAAAATTTGTCTACCAGTATTGAAAAACACCAGAGTCAAGACAGTAACTAATGAACACCACTGAGACACTGTCACAATGCACAGACTTGGCGGGCCCCTTAATCACACACACAGAGCCGTACTGAAGGCTAACTACTTTATTGAATATAAAAACAGTTCCAAAGAATATATAGTCCAATATGAAGTAAATGTCCAAAAGGTAGAAAGCAAGATTGTCCAAAGTAACGTAGCAAATAGACTAAAAGCTTGGCAGGGCTCCGCAATCCAATGCGGATCAGGAAACAAGGCAAGGCGCCGCAATCCAATGCGGATCAGGAAACAAGGCAAGGCTCCGCAATCCAATGCGGATCAGGAAACAAGGCAAGGCAAAGCAAGGCAAGACTTGATGACCACGGCTTAACTTGTGGTCCCACTCCGCTTCATGCCTATTCAGGTAAGACGTGGCCGGAGAACTGAGGATTCGTTCCCACGGATCCTATACTTAATCCTTCGGCCGAGGTCCTCGACGCTCTAGGCTTCTTCGTCTCCAATCCCTGCTGACGGACCTCGGCCGGTCTAGGGCCCGGGACCAATCCCTCCTGCTAGACTCGATGTTTCGTCTTCTATCAAAGGTTCGACCTTGTCTCTCGGCAGCTGTGTTGCTATCTCCCTGAGAGCTTTCCTCCCTAGCCATTTCCCATGCGCTTTGTTCCATATCTTCCTCAGGGGGCTCCTGGGAAGATCTCCCTCCCGGGTGTTCATAACTCCCTGGATCGCTATCAGACTGCACCTGGTGATCTGAATCATCCCTAGGACCAAAACACATTTCTTCCCAGGCCAAGCCTCTGTGGGCGAAAGAGGCCCTTGCGGGAAAAGCTGCCCTTCGCCCCAGTCATCTAGCTCATCCTCAGAATCCAGTTCTAACACAGCCGGTTCTAATGCTAATGGGACCCCAGGCCCTGTCTCCTGCCCTCCAGGCACAAACGAGAACTGCTGTGCTACAGACACAGGATATGTCCTCATTATAGAGGCCATTGCATGTACTGTGGTCAGTGGAGTAGGCCCTGCTCTCCATCCCACCCCATCACAAGCACGGTTGGTGGGAGGGGGCCTTCTCCGTGATTGCTTCCCATCTCTGGAATTCCCTTCCTAAAGAAAAAAAGGTCCCCACCCTTCTCTCCTTCAAAGAACTCTTGAAAATGCACCTATGTACTTTAATGTATGGAAAGGAAGAGGACTAGGACACATTTAATTCCACTGTAACTCTGGCTAATTTATTTGTATTCCATTGCTGCTATGCTACATAAGAAAGAATAACCATGATAGCCATTTTATTTATTTTAATTGTTTTCTCAGAGTTTGTCTTAACTGTTAAATTTGTTTATCGGTATACTTATGCTTATTTGATTATTCATAGCTTGCTTTTTATTTTGATGTTGATTTTTCTTTTATTATAAGTTTTGGTTATTATTTTGTATTATTTTTAAGATGTTTGTGTTTGCTTAGGGCGTTTGATGTTTGCTTTTTATGTGTAAATCACCCTAAGTCCCCTCAGGGAGAGAGGGTGGTCTATAAATAAAGTTTTATTATTATTTATTATATTGACTATGCAATCTTCTTAGCTGCTCACATGCTAATGGAAGGATCCCACTCAAACACTTGCAAATCACGCTTGCTAATTGCACCCTCTACACTTGGTCAATAGACCTTTGTTCTTTCTCTCACCCTGGACATTCCACAGGTATATATACTTTTATTTATTTATTTATTTATTTATTATTGAGGCTTCTATGCCGCCGACTCCCGGGGGCTCGCGGCGGCTCACAAGAGCCAGGCATAAAACAAAGATTGAAAAACATAAAACAATTGAACAATTAAAATAATAGCAGAGCAATGGCAAAGCAGGCAATAAAACAAGTAGAGCAGAACGGTTGCTACCACACAATACCCAGAGTACGCGGGCCTACTCTCCAAAGGCCTGCCTATACAGATGGGTTTTGCAGGCCCGCCTGAATGGGAGTAAATCCCTCAGGGCTCTGGTTTCGGCCGGGAGGGCGTTCCACAACGTGGGGGCTATGACGGAGAACGCCCTCCGGCGGGTAGATGTCAGGTGGGCCAACTTTGCAGATGGTATTTCTAGTGATCTCGATGGGCAATAAGGAGTGAGGCGGTCCCTCAGATACGCTGGCCCCAGACCGTATAAAGCCTTGAAGGTGAGAACCAACACTTTGAAGGCGATCCGGTGCTCAATAGGCAGCCAGTGCAGATCCTGCAAAACAGGTGTTATACGGCAACCTGCTGGGGAGCCAGACAGGAGCTGGGCGGCAGTGTTCTGCACCAGCTTGAGCTTCCGGATCGACGACAGAGGAAGGCCAACGAGAGCGCGTTACAGTAATCTAGCCTTGAGATGACCGTGGCTTGGATCACCGTGGCCAGGTCGTTCCGGGAGAGGTAGGGGGCCAGCCTCCTTGCCTGGCAGAGGTGGAAAAAAGCAGCCCTGCTGACCGCAGAGACCTGGGCCTACATGGTCAGCTGGGAGTCCAAGTGGACCCCCAGGCTCTTCACAGACGGCGCTGGGCACAGCGCCGCACCGTCCAGGGTCGGAAGCCGGGCACCCACCCCGCCCGGGCGACCCAGCCACAAGATCTTCCACTTGCTTTACCACCATCAGAAGAAGATGCCAGCCACAGATGCAGGCAAAACATCAGAAGAAAATTCTGCTAGAACACAGCATTACAACCCAGAAACAACACCCCAGTAAATCAATACTGTTTTTCTCAGGTATTTAAAGCTGAATAATGAAAGTGTGTTTACACCTATTGTGTATATAGTTGTTTTTTCTGCCTTTTAAGGTTCAGCACCCCTAGAAGGACTTCCATAATAAAAATAAAATATATAATTTGTCCTATATACTTAGAAAATGAATACACAAATTTACACAATTTATAAAACCAATAAAACTGTCAAATTAACAGTAATACCAAGAGGATAGTGTCATACCAATAAAGATAAAAAAATGTTGTTTCTACTCTTAATTCCATTGCAGTTGGCTATGTATTTGTTAGCATCCTCTTCAGTAGTTATATAAAACTGGACTTACAATCTTACAGCTGCTGGGGGGATACAGATTTATGGTTGTTAACAATCCAATGTCACCCAAATATCACCTTTCTAATATTGGCAGGGCTTCAGGTGGAGTGTTTCTGAAGTGCTGCATATCAGGGCAGTAAGAAATGACATCTGCAAGGCTCTTATGGTTGTTAAGAGCAATGTTAAAAACAATTGCAGCAGGAGCCCAAAGGGCATGTCCAGCAGCCCATTCTCTACATATCCTGCAACTGTGGAGCATTGTTGACATTAGTCAGCATCTACATCAACAACTTACTTAATTAAGTATATACTTAACAAAGTAACCCACCCTCCAAAACCTGAAGGAAACATCCACCTGTGTTCTGATCACCAGCAGAAATGAACTCCTTCTTCCCGTGCAGCTGATGCAAGTAAAATAAGTTGGGGAGAAGGAGTTACAACTGTAAAAGCAATGTCACAATTGTGACTAAGTGCTAATTATGATACATAATAGTTACAGGTGATTTATCAAGTATGGGTGAATGACATTATGTATGCTTAACTAAGGAGGTGATGTAGAACAGTGTTTCTCAACCAGTGTGCCGTGGCACACTAGTGTGCCGTGAGCGATCATCAGGTGTGCCGCGAGAAAATCTCTCTGCCCCCCTTCCTTCCCCCCTCTTCCTGCCAAACTCCTGCTGCTTGGGAGAGGAGAAGGAAGGGCCAGGCGGCGGCGAAGAAAAAGAAGGGACCGGGGCGCCGCCTCCTTCGGCCGTTTCCCCAAACAGCCTCCAATCTGCCATGACTCCCGCCATGACTCTCGCCCTTGCTTGTTGAAGCCGCGCAGAGGAGCCCTGCCTACTGAAGCCCGTCTACCACTCATGCTCCTCCTCTGTGGGAGAGCTGAAGCCGGGGGGGGGCATGATGCAGCCTGGCTCTGCCCCTTCCCTGGCTTCAGCACTCCCACAGCTTTGCCAGCCTTGAGGGGCAGTGCCAAGCCAGCGGTGGCAGAGCCAGCACAATGCTGGCTTGGCACTGCCCTCTCAAGGCTGGCGAAGCTGTGGGGAGAACGGAAGCCGGGGGGGGGGAGGTGGCAGGGCATGGTGCGGCCTGGCTCCGCCCCTCCCCCGGCTTCAGCGCTCCCACAGCTTCGCCAGCCTTGAGGGGGCAGTGCCAAGCCAGCGGTGACAGAGCCAGCAGAATGCTGGCTTGGCACTGCCCCATCAAGGCTGGCGAAGTTATGGGAGAACTGAAGCCGGGGGCGGGGCGGGGCATGGCGTGGCCTGGCTCCTCCCCCTCCCCAGCTTCGGCACTCCCAGCAGGTCCCCCATCCCCAGCCATTCTTTACAGTGTTACAGTGTCATTTTGGTTGGTGGTGTGCCCCCGGATTTTTTTAATGTTAAAAGTGTGCCACGGCTCAAAAAAGGTTGGGAAACACTGAGTAGAATATTAACCATCAAATCACAGTGCCCTAATCTGCAGATCATCAGAAGTCCTTCAGCTGGGGTGCTGTAGGCTGAAAAGATCATTGCTGGGGGGAACTGACATCATTAGATGTAACTATGATGACAGAGATCCATCAATGTAGTTACACTTTATGATGCAGGATCTTTGTTTTTGTCACGATGCAGGGTCTCAGCCCGGCCCCTTAATCACACACACAGAGACGGTAATCAGCTAACTATTTATTGAATAATAGAAAACAGGTGAAAAGGATAATTGTCCATAAAAGTATCAAAGTAGCAATAAAGGTAAAGTGTTCTTAAGTAAATCTAAAGGCAAAAAGCTTGGCAAAGGCTCCGCAAAACAAAGCAGATCAAAAACAGACTTGGTCCATGGCAAGGCAAACAAGGCAAAGTTCAAGAAAGCAAACCCAAGAAACTTCTTGGCATGGTACGAGCCTAAATCCTGGCTCCGTGGATCTTCACTCGCTTCACTCCCTTCAGATCAGAAGTGGCCGAGTGTGACAACCTCTTGTTGACCGGCCCCAGACTGGACAATCTTTCGGAATCCAAACCGCTAACCCTAAATGCAAGGGGGGCTCGAAGTTACCTCAGCAACTTCTGTCTTATTGCAGGGTAGACTATCTCCCCCACTAACCATTGAATTGCAGAGACTTTAAATTTCTCAGTAACCACTTGACCACACTGCCACCATTTGTCTGTCTGACCGCTGACCTTGAGGGCCACCACCAATAAAAGAACTAACAGAGGTGTNTTTTTTTTTAAGATGTAAATAATTTATTATGACACAAATGGGTACAAATCTTGATTGGTTTTATACTTCCTCAGAGGCACAAACTTATTCTGTTACACAAAACACAACTGGGGTTATACTATAGGGTTCCCACTAACCCTCTATAGACCTCTGGACTCTTCCATCTTTAACTAGGGTCTCTACACCCATAAAACTGGACTGCTCTCTTGCAGACCTTAAGACTAACTAAAGATTGAACTGTTCTCTTACAGTCCTTAAGACCAACTAACTCAAAACAAACTCCTCCCCCCTCTCATGGCAGTTGGCTTTCAACCGCTCTTTACCAACTGTAAAATTCATACCTTGAACATTCTAAAAGGCTCTGGCCCTGTTGCTATGGCGACAGCTCTTCAGAGCTTCTGCCAAGCCTCCCTTCTGTCTCACCCACATCAACAATTCATAGAATATTCCTTTGAACTACACAAAACAACATACATTTAACATATGTTATACAACATTTACACACCAATAATCGACATCATTACACCGAGTAACTGAGGATCTTTTCCCACGGGTCCTATACTTAATTCCCTTGGTGAGACCCCTGATGCTCTAGGCTGCGGCGCCAATCTGTGCTACGGGACCTAGCGCTTCTCTGGCGCGCTAGGCTATGGTGCCATTCTCTCCTGCTGGACTCAATGCTCCGTCTCCTATCAAAGCTGCGTCCTTGCCTCCCAGCACCTGGGTCACTATCTCCATGAGAGCCTAACTCCCTTTCAGCTTCCATGGGCTCATCCTCCGCTGTTTCCCTGATCCTTTCCTGCGACCCGTAACCACCTGGTTTCTCATACTGATTATCGGAGTCAGCACTTTCAGTGTCAGCCTGACTTTCCCAGCTATCATAGCCATCAGGCCAGCCATCATCCCAGACCAAGCTCTCTGTGGGAGATGAAGGCCCAGCTAACTCATCATCCCCTTTCTCCATGTCCTCATCAGCCACAGCTGGCCCTAATGCAAGTGGGACCCCCGGTGCCGCCCCCTGCCCCCCAGGCACAAAAGGGAACTGGGTTGCTACAGTTTTAAAGAAAATTTTGCCTGATATAGGTGAGTCTTATATGCTCTAATCCCAGTAACTAACATTACAGTAATCAAGGCTAATTCTACACCCTCTAGATAAGAATGTTAGCAAGATATTTTGATAGCTAGTTTCACAGCTAACACACATTATAGCTCTATTATCAGCCGCCAATTTTTTTTACTTTAAATGATAATGATATGAGTATTAATGGCTTTGGCACATCAGGGGATGGTTAAATTACTTTGAAATAATCATATGCAATGAACTTTCCAGCTCTCTAGTTATGGTTCCACAGTTGGAGAGAGTCTTGAGCTGCTTACACTGGCTAGAACTAGATCCTACACCTGCTGCTGCTAAAAGATCAACAGGCAGTGACATGCCACAGGAAGCCAAGTAGAAGCAGTCCCCAGGTTATGAATGAGATAGAATGTATCATTGAAGCCTTTCATAGCCGAAATCACTGGGTTATTGTGAGTTTTCCAGGCTGTATGGCCATGTTCCAGAAGCATTCCCTTCTGATGTTTCACCTGCATCTATGGCAGGCATCCTCAGATGTTGTGAGGTCAGAACCTCTGAGGATGCCTGACATAGACATGGCCACACAACCCGGAAAACTCACAACAACTGAACAAGATAGATTTTGTAGGTTTGTTCTTAAGTTGAATGTTAAGTCAGAACAGGGTTCAGAAGATTTCACCTCACTTTCTGTCCCCATGACAATTGGATTTTGAAAATGTTAGGTTGTCATGAAAACAAGGATTGATTATAAAGCTACAGTGGAGATATCTTTTTCCCTTGATAACTCTTACAGGAGTGAATTTTCCATCCTAGGGATAGATTTCTTTCACTTCCTGTTCCTCGCCCCAATTTGTAACTTCGGGACTACTTGTACATTACGCAATTCAATATTTCTCCTACAAGTTACTGCTACAGAGACACTGGGAGAACAGTCTGCAAATACTGCAGAATTCTGTCCTCTACCAGATTAGGCCACGAGTAACCTATCACTGAGGGTTTTTTTCACCTAAAAGCTCAAATGCTTAGTAATATGACATAAGTTTGCTTAGCTGAAATAGTTTCACCAAAAGAAAAATGTTCCAGAAAATTTTAGAGCATAGAATCTCATACTGACCTGTACAAACTGCCTGTTAAGAAAGTAGACGTTTGCTGCATTGAAATATGCCAAGGCATAGTTGGGGTCAACAGTGATAGCCTGCTGATAGTCTGTCATGGCACAATTTAAATATCCCATAAATTGGTTAATGACACCTCGGTTTGTAAGCAATTCTGCACTGGTAATTATCTGAAATGTGTGTCAGAGATAGAAGTTTGTAAGAGTACATTCACAAAGGAAATATTCAATAGAAAAAGAAAATATAGGATAATCTCAACAGTTAACTTTGGATACTATGTTCTTTCTGCTTAACTGTTTCTATTCTCCTTCCATTTTTTTCTATGAATTGGAATGACTTTTAAAAGTAACATGCTTTCCTGCTTCTTGGCAGGGGGTTGAACTGGATGGCCCATGATGTCTCTTCCAACTCTATGATTCTATGTAAATGAATAAATATAAGATTTTTAAGTGTTAGCAGTATGAAATTTTTTTTTGGAATTCACTAATAATGCACCTTCACCTGTTATAATCTGAATTCAAATGGGTCTTGAATGTGATATAGTTTCCCCTCACTCAAGTCACTTTCCTACAAATGGGCATTTCTGGCAAGTTCACTTGCTCACTGTATGCCATTACTTTAGGTAACACAACCATAGTGGCTGCATTTTTTCCTTCCCAGCATGCATGTGAATGTATGTATTGCCATTAAATCAGTGTAGCACCAACTTATATAGCAAATGTCAAAGAAAAGAGGGAAATGTAGAAATTTTAGAAAATATGGGGAAATGGGGTGTCAAAGGCTTTCATGGCCAGATTCACTTGGTTGCTATGAGTTTTCTGGGCCATGTTTTAGAAGCATTCTCTCCTGACATTTCACCCAAATCTATGGGAGGCATCCTCAGAGGTTGTGAGGTCTGTTGGAAACTAGGCAAGTGAGGTTTATATATCTGTGGATTGTCTAAGTTGGGAGAAAGAATTCTTGTCTGTTTGAGGCAAGTGTGAATGTTGCACTTGGCCACCTTGATTAGCATTTAATGGCCTTGAAGCTTCAAAGCCTGACCTCAAGCAGACAAGAGTTCTTTCGCCCACCCTGGACATTCCACAGATATATAAACATCGCTTGCCTAGTTTCCAACAGACCTCACAATCTCCGAGGATGCCTGCCATAGATGTGGGCAAAATGTCAGGAGAGAATGTTTCTGGAACATGGCCATAAAGCCCGGAAAACTCACAGCAATCCTATGGGAAGATGGTTGAGGAGAACAGTACAAATTATAAGCCAGAAAGGACATACTTTAAACATGATTAGTAAGAGAACACATGTTTACCTTTAATGCAGCATTTGTATCCTGAAAAGCAGCAAAGGTATCGTTCATCTGAAGACAGACTATAGCTCTCCCATCGTAAGCAATGTGGCATTTTGGATCAATAACAATGGCTACTGTAAACTGGGTCCAAGCTTTTTTAAACTTTCCAAGAGCCTAAAATAATTTAACATAATATGTAATTAACAAAATGGTATGTAATAATAGGCTGCCTCATCTCCTAAAATGAAAACAGTGTGGATATCAGTATGCAAAGGCATTTTATAGCAGCTGTGATCCTGAGAGAAAGATGTTGGTGACATGAACTTTTGTAAACTTAAGTCTACACCAACTTATTTCTCTGAGTATCAGAAGTGCTACAGTCTGCATAGCACATACTGATACAGACTAACATAGCTATGTCTTTTAATTCAATTAGTTTGCAAATCATTCTTACTTAATAAAGTACATAAAATGTGGTATCCATTCATTTTTCCTAAATTTTGCAAGAGATTACAAAGTGCATGGCAAACCTATTATGAATGGACACTCTAAAACATAACCTCAAAGTCCTCAATACACGTGTAATATCTGCCTACATCTGAGATTCTGAGTAAAACTAGTCAAAACAGCAATTTTAGGAACTGAACTCATTGTAGGAATTAAACACAAGTAAAGGCATACCAACAGAATTATTTTCCCACGGTAAGAGGTGCCATTTTTTAATTTAAAAAAACAAACAAACAGGATTCTTCAGAAGGCAATATAAGGCCAGTGATAAGCAGTAAAGGAAATCAAGGAGATGAGCTAATGTTGGAAAATTCTGACTTCAGTTTTTATGATACATGTTTCCCCCCTTCATTGCTGTAAAATTAACCCCAGCAAGGGTACACCACTAGAATTTTTCCATTGTGTGAATGGAAGTACTGTATTTAAATAAAAAAATACCGAAAAGGCAATATGAGGCCAATAGCAATCAGTCAAAGAAATCAAGAAGATTAGCTGAAGTTGCAGAATTCCAATTTAAGATTTTATGGTACATAGTTTTGTTATAATTGGATTTTAATTAAAGGAAAGAGAGTTTACAGTTGTATTGAGATAATCTAATCTTACTCAGAAAAAAACAGAAGCATCTCAAGAAGCGACTCATCATCTATTATACAGTGGAGAAAATGGAAACTCACAAAAGGTTACTCACAAAAGGTTTCCATTTTCATCAGGAAAGGTGGCAAGCTTTGTAACTTTCTCTGTTCTTTTAATATTTGCTCATAGGAATGGGTCTCATTAGCTTTATTGGGGTTGATAGTCTTACGTCTGCTGACAGCAGTAGATAGGCAAGATATGCTGGCAATATCAAATCCTACAGTATTTAATTCTATTATTCAGCAATTATTAATCTCAGACCAACATAATACACAGTCAAAAAGGATATATATTCCCTAATTTCCATGGAGGTGTATCGATATCTGTAGATATACACTATAAACAGGTGAGAGAATTCGCATTATTCTCCATTCCTCAATATCACCGAAAGTACATATTAA
>JARBWK010000002.1:27405715-27410715 GCA_030556195.1 Anolis apletophallus
ATGATGTATTCATTAAAAAGTCATTTATGGCAGATAACATAACCCCTATTCCTCTCATTATGTAAAAATGTTATGCAAATATAAGTCACTATAATTTTTCAAAGACATGTTTTCCCCACAATACAACCCAGTGTCACAGTACAGTTCAGTTATTCCTCATCTTCAGGTGCAAAGCTACGCATCTGCTTCCTTAGAAAGATTGGTTTTTTTTTCCAGTCTTTCACGAACACTGGAGTAGGGAAATGTATAGTTTTGCATCTCCCAGTTATTTCTGATGTAATCATGCTCTGAATAAAATAGTCAAACAAATGGCCAGCCACATCCACAGACCCTCCCCCACCACCCTGAGACTTGAAATAACCTTCAAAAAAATTTGTTCCTTCTAGTGTGGGGAGGGGGAGCAATTTGGGCACTAAGGATTTCATTAGAAGGAACGGGGGATGACAACAGGCGAAATGGATGAAAGTGGAAAGTCTTACCCTGTTCCCTCCTGTCTTTCCCTGTCTTGAACAATGGCCAGATATCCCATGTCCTTATCCATCTTTCCCCCACTTTCTGCTGTCTTAAGACCATTTGGACTTGGGTAACACCTGATTCCTGAAGATGGGTGTAAGGCTCTATTTCCATGCACTGTGGAAACTGAGTCAAACCGAGTCCTACCAGTCATGCCCTTATGTCATGCGATTGCCTCCCTGGGACTCCTGTGGGGCTCCATTTCCGCAGCGCATGTAAACTGTGCCCTATACCCATCTGATAAGGACCTATGACAAGTCAAGAGAAATAGAAATATCCATTATATGGCTTACTATGATTTCTGGAGGTTTCTGGGTGTGCAGGAATGTTCTGAAAACTACTTCCTACCCTCCAAATTCTCATTTTTAACTGATACTTATTAATTCATTCATGTAGACCATAGGCTGTTGACCGCGACCTCCAGATTTCACTTAAATGCAGCATCTATGATCCCTCTCCACTAGCTATGCTAGCTGGACTCTGGTGGACCATCTCTCTGTGTTTGCTCCCCTTCCTCTTATAAAGACTGCAAGCTTCTTCTTTTTCCTGCAGGGCTGCGCTGCATATACCATATCTTGGCATATATTTTAAAGCAGATACAAAACCAGAGCTATTTTCCACATAGCAAAAAATCTTTCCACTCAAATTCTGTTTATATGCAACACAGATAAAAATAGAACTTAGATAATTATTTGGGAGAAATACTTCCAGTGATCATTCAGAAAGATCCCAAAAGCTTGTATCTCTCTGTGTTTGAAAGTAAATCACACAATGCATCTTATTGCAAAGTAAAGCTGAATCCACACTAAAATTATACCCCAGATCGAATGAGCACTATCCTGCCCCAGTTTGACCCCACTGAAAGCCACAGTCACACTTTTTAATCTGAACTAAAATGGGTCTTGAAAGTCACATAGTTCCCCTCTCCCAGAAGCCACTGCAGTACAAAAGGGAATTTCTTGAAAGGTCATATATTCATTGTGTTGGATTATTAAAGCTCACACCGATGGCATCTGTGGGGGGGGGGGGGTTATATTCCTGACATGCATAAACCTAGCAACGAGTAGCCTTTCTTACTTTCCTATTAATGTTACAACACACATTGCACTCTCACTGGATCGCCCCCCCCCCCCAACCAAATCCCATTTTCACAGGTGTGGATTCAGCCTCATTCTGAACATGATTCTTACTTAGATTTTCAAATAAGGTTATATTTCATCTATAGTATTATTAATAATGTTTTAAATGTTTAAATGTTTAAAATGGCTATTTTATAATTTAATGTTTTAATTAATGCTGAATCTGTCTTATATTGTTATGGTGTATGTGTTGGCATCAAATTGCTGCCGTTTGTAAGCTGCCCTGAGTCCCCCCTCGGGGGTTGAGAAGGACAGGATACAAATGTTTAAAATAAATAAATACATAATCTAACTATTGACAAAAGTCCACCACAAGAATTACTTTAGAATATACTGTAACGGTCTTGGCATTTCCACTCTCAGAATTTCCAGCAAACTAGCATTCTGAAGCCTAAGTAAGAATCTTTGCTCCCTTGTGTCATTTGATTTGTTGAGTTTACAGTTGTCTATATACTTTTCCGCTTGAAGTCCGTACACTCCAAGACTTACTAGCGTTTTGAAGAGCATGCAAGACTTATCTGTTTAGGCAGGCCTTCCCACCTGGCTAATCAGTATTATATTTTACTGTTTTTACTGTTTTATTGTATCACTCATGTTTGATGTAAGCCGCTCCGAGCCCCCGGGGAGTGGCGGCCTATAAATTTGAAATAATAATACATTGTGAGGCCAAAACCACATTTTGATGTAACACTGGTGGTCATATGTTCAAGAGCATATAACAACGGATAGGGAAGCGTTATTATCAAGATCACATAGCATAGATGATGAGTTTTATCCTTTCCTTCCTTCCCTGGCAAAAGTAGACCTAAGCTGCTACTGTTTGAATGAGAAAGAAACCTATTATTTGTTGGCACTGTGTGGTTCATTTCCAACAGAAACAGAATTGTCAAAGGATCAATTCTCAAGTAAAGTTAGCATCAGCTGAAACTATGAGAATATGAGGAAAGGCCGAAAAAAGATTCTATGACAGCAGGTGCATAAGTTTATCTTAAATCCTGCCTGCCATCTTATGAAGCATCCTGCATTCTTCTAGCCTCAGGCACAACACATGAATGAGAAATGGGTAAGCCTTTTAATGCTGTGGAACTGCAACTCCTAGCAGCCTTAACCAGCATTACTAATGGTGAAGAATCCTGGAAATTGTGGCTCAACAATATCCTGAAGACAGAAACATGCTTACTCTTACCTCATATATATGAAAAAAATTCCTTGAGTGAAGAATAATGCAGGACACATCAAACAGAAGAGAGGAAAGAAGGAAAATGAGATATCTTGTGTTGTTCATAGAAAATAGAGCACCAATGGGAATGCAGGCTATATCCAAATATGTAAACTGCATTTACAAAACACCATAACATTTTCCTTCAGACATCTATTTCCATCTTACTTACTACTTATTATATACCTTGAATAGGCACATTATCCAGTACCTGAAAATGTTTTGGTGCAACAGCAAGTGCTTTGTTGAAATCTAATATGCTTTTAGCTCGTTGGAGGTACATTCTGCATAGCCCACGTTGATAATACGCATCTGCATAACGTGGATATAGCTTGACAGCTGAAGTAAAAGCGTCACATGCCTAAAAAGATAATATAAAGCAGTTTTACTGAGTTCTACCTTTTTTGAAATAGCAAGTATGTCAACATTTAAATATGTGTGGGTGTGTATATATATACACACACTTTTCATTTTATTTAATGAGAAAAGGGGGAACAGAAATCTTTGTATGTTATTTGTTTTATTTTATTCATCCACAAAGGATATCAAAGCGGCCTAATCACACTACTGCAGAACACTTAATAAAACAAGTGATTTTAACCATATTTCATTAGAAGAATCGCTCTTGTGATCATGAGTACTATTTGGTTTAATATGGAACCAAAGATAATGCTGCAATGAAATAGTCACAATCCTTACAATAACCAACTGTCATTAATAACCAAGGTGATTATCTAAATATCTTTTGGGGAATGTGTGGAGAGAGTAGACCTTTGCCTTTGTACTTACCCATATATACTTGAATATAAGCTGACCCAAATATAAGCCAAGGCACCTAATATTATTACAAAAAACTGGGAAAACTTATTGACTTGAGTATCAGCCAAGGATGGGAAATGCAGCAGTTGCTGCTGGTAAATTTCAAAATAAAAATAGATATCAATAAAATTACATTAATTGAGTCACCAGTAGGTTAAATATCTTTGAATATATTACATAAAACTGTAATTTAAGATAAGACCGTCCAATTCTGATTAAATCATTATTCTAACCTTCTTCAATGTAAATGTGCTTATGTATCCTTTCAAGAATCACCATAGTTTATTTTAACTATACATTTTGAGGAAATGGTGTGTGTATATAAAGAAAAGTGGCACCAAGAGAAGAGGAGAGGAAGGTGCGCACTGTGCTGAGAGAGGAGGAGTGGAAGGAGAGCTGGTTTGAAGTGTAGAGAGGTGAGGGTCCTGGCAGGAAGGTATGGGGCTGAAAGAAGCCCTTCTTTCAGTCCCATACCTTCCCGGCAGGACCCTCACCTGAGTATAAGCCGAGGGGGCTTTTTCAGCCTAAGACAAGAGCTAAAAAATAAGGGTTAAACTCGAGTATATACAGTAAGGAGAAACAAGATGGCCGCGTCGAGCAGGCGTTCCAGCGCCGAGCTCCGCCGAGCTCTTGGCTGCCTTTCCCACACAGCACCCCCACTGCTGAGGGGGGGGGGGGTGCTCCGTGCTTGAGGAATGATTTACTGGACTTACCGGACTCGGGGGGGGGGGACCTTCGGTCGCTACTCGAAGCTCCAAAGCACTCCCTGCCCCTTTTCGAGGCCCTGCAAGCCGACGCCGAGTCTGCCTTGGAGGCCGCTCGGGCACCGGCCTCGGTCCTCAGGGCCCTTGCGGGCCTGAAAGACGCTGCGGCCTCCGGGAGGCCCCTTGGCCCAGCAAGGACTACAGCGACCATGGTGACCCCCCGGAAGTGCCTGGCTTGGTCCCCCGTGCCCTGGCCAGGCCTGGGAGAGGCCGGGTCTTCCACCTCACCCAATTTCACCCAAGGGAACGCTGGCGAGCAACCCGGGACCAGCCGGGACGTGCCGCCAGACCTTACAGGCCTCCTCCTTCATCTCGGCCAGCTGGTTGAGCGGCTGGCCGCCTGGCTGGAGGAACTGGACAGGCTGGGGCCGGTGTTGGCGTCCCTGTGCAGCGCGGACGGCCCCCGCCGCCCAGACCCCCGCCCTGGGCCTGGAGGAGGCGCGGCCGACGGAGCACCGGGCCCGCCTCGGGTCCCCCGCACCCGGGCCTGGAGGAGAGAGGGACGAGCGGAATGGTCACCCCGGCCTCCTGGACGGAGCTCCGGAA
>JARBWK010000002.1:27415715-27427612 GCA_030556195.1 Anolis apletophallus
CTGTATGTGTGCATGTTTTTATGTATATGAGTGTGTGTGTGGCGATGTTTGTGTGTATATGTGTATGTTGTGTGTGTGTGTGTTCTTATGTGTATGTGCATGTATATATGTGTGGATGTGTGCATGTCTTTATGTATATGTGTGTGGGGATGTGTGTGTGTATATATGTGTATAATGTGTATATATGTGTATAATGTGTATTTTGTGTAGGTTTGTTTTATGTGTAGGTATATATGTGTGTTTGTGTGTGTGTCTTCATGTGTATATATGTGTGTGTGTGTTCTTATGTATATGTGCATGTCTGTATGTGTGCATGTTTCTATGTATATGAGTGTGTGTGGTGATGTTTGTGTGTATATGTGTATGTTGTGTATGTGTGTGTTCTTATGTGTATGTGCATGTATATATGTGTGGATGTGTGCATGTCTTTATGTATATGTGTGTGGTGATGTGTGTGTGTATATATGTGTATAATGTGTATGTGTATTTTGTGTAGGTTTGTGTTTTATGTGTAGGTATATATGTGTGTTTGTGTGCGTGTCTTCATGTATATATATAGATGTGTGTGTGTATATATATGTGTATGTGTGTGCGCTTATGTATATGTGCATGTCTGTATGTGTGCATGTTTTTATGTATATGAGTGTGTGTGTGTGTGTGGTGATGTTTGTGTGTATATGTGTATGTTGTGTATGTGTGTGTTCTTATGTGCATGTATATATGTGTGTATGTGTGCATGTTTTTATGTATATGTGTGTGGTGATGTGTGTGTGTGTGTTCTTATGTATATGTGCATGTTCGTATGTGTGGATGTTTTCATGTATTTGTGTGTGTATGTGTGTGGTGTGTGCTGATGTTTGTGTGTATATGTGTATATGTTTGTGTATGTTTTCTCTTTCTGTCTGCCTCTCTCTTTTTCTCTCTCTGTCTCTGTTTTCTTCCCCTCATTTCCTTCCTTCCCCCTTTTTGGCGAGGAGTAGTGGAAGTGGAGGAGGGAGGAGGCGGAGGCTGGCCGGGAGGAGGAGGTGGCAGCGACATGCGGGGCTGGTGGTTCCTGTTTCCTCCTCTGCCTTCTCTGCCTCCTCCGTGGAAGAGGGTGAGGGTGGGATTTTTGTGTTTTGGGGGGCGGGGCCGTGGGGAGGGGTTAGGCTGTTTTGCGGGGTTTTTTAAATTTTTGGTAGTGCGCATGCTCTTTCCCAAAGGGTTTTGGGAAATGTAGTTTGGAATGGCTGGAGGGAGACGGCTTCGGGTGAGCGTGTGAGGGATGTTTTGTGTAAAAGGTAAGGGAATTTTGTGGGGTTTTGTTGTTGTTTTGGGGTGTTTGGAAAGGGTGAGGACGTATTGTGTTTCTTTTGGGTAGGGAAGGTGGGAAGGGAGGGAGGAAGATTGTGTTGTGGGCAGGGAAGTTTGTGGGTTCGTGCGTGGGAAGGGGGGCAAGGTATGTTGTTTGTTTGTTGTTTTGGGTTTTTTTGAAGGGGTGATGGTGTATTGTGGTTATTTTGGGAAGGGATGGTGGGAAGGAAGGAAGATTGTGTTGTGGGCAGGGAAGTTTGTGGGTTTGGGGCAGGGCGCTGTTGGTTAGGGATGGTGGGAAGGAGGGCGCTGTGTTGGGCAGAGGCGCGGCAGCCATGCGTGGGAAGGGGGCATGGTGTTTCTTGGTTGTTTTGGGGTGATGGGAAAGGGTGTTGTGGGCAGGGAGGTTTGTGGGTTCGGGGCAGGGCGCTGTTGGTTAGGGATCGTTGGAAGGGAGGGGCGCTGTGTTGCGGGCAGATTTTGATTGCGGCGTGGGCTTATGTGGCGAAGTTTGTGGGATGGGGTTGCCGCGTTGTGCTGGCCATGTGCGTGGGAAGGAGGGGGTACAGTGCGTTGTTTGTTTGTTTGTTGGGGTCGTGTGTTTGTGCTGGTTAGTGATCGTGGGTAGGGAGGTGTGTTGCTGGCAGGGTTTGAGTGGGGCATGCGGTTCTGTGGTGAAGCCTGTGGGATCGGGCCGCTGTGCTTTGTCTGCCATTTGTGAACGTTCGAAACGTTTGCGCTGGCAGCGGAGCGGCCGGGGAGGGAGTTTCGTTGTCAATTTAAGGGGGTCGGTGTTTTGGGGTGTTGCGAGGTACGTATGGCCAGTTTTTTTGGCGTTGTCTGTACCTCATTGTATGGTTAGCAAGGCTGCCGAGTTTGGTGGTTTTGGGATGTTTAGTTTCGTTGTCTATATACGACATTAAACGGACTGAACAAAAATATAGAGAGAGATGACCTGCACCTTGAATTGGGACCGGAAAATAAACGGCAGCCAATGGAGCTCCTTAACAGGGGGGTTGACCGCTCCCTGTAATTCGCCCCAGTTATTAATCTGGCTTCTGAACGTTGTACCAGTTGTAGTTTCTGGGCCATCTTCAAGGGTAGCCCCACATAGAGTGCATTGCAGTAATCCAATCTAGAGGTAACTAAGGCGTGGACCACCGTAGGCAAGTCAGTCTTCACAAGGTATGGTTGCAGTTGGCGCACAAGTTTTAATTGTGCAAAAGCCCTCCCAGCCACCGCCAATACCTGTGCATCTAGCATCAGCGCTGAGTCCAGGAGGACCCCCCAAACTATGGACCTGTGACTTCAGGGGGAGTGCAACCCCATCCAGCACAGGTTGCCACCCAATACCCCAATCAGACGAGCGACAGACCTGGAGGACCTCTGTCTTGTCAGGATTAATCTTCAACTTGTTCATCCTCATCCAGATCATCACAGCGACCAGGCACTGGTCCAGTATCTGAGGGGCTTCCTTGGATTCTGGTGGAAATGAGTAGTGGAGTTGGGTGTCATCTGCATAGAGATGGCACCATATTCCAAAACTCTGGATAACCTCTCCCAACAGTTTCATGTGGATGTTAAATAGCATGGAGGACAAAATGGATCCTTGTGGGACCCCACAGGTCAAGGGCCGGGGTCCAAGTAGGTGTCCCCCAGCTTCACCGACTGGGAACAACCCTCCAAGAAGGACCGAAGCCACAGTAAACCCGTGCCCCCAAGTCCCATTTCAGTGAGTCTTCCCAGAAGGATACCATGGTTGATGGTATTGAAAGCCACTGAGATATCCAAGAGAACTAGCAGGGTCACACTCCCCCTGTCCAGTTCCCTGCGGAGGTCATCCACCAAGGCGACCAAAGCAGAGGTTAGAGGACACGGCAAATCTTAAGCTGATCAGCTGGTGGTCAGACCATGACAATGGAAGAATGTTTTGCTCCTCCACTCTGACAATCCCACCGTCCACAATGAAAACAAGGTTCAACGTGTGACCAGCCTGAGGTGTGGGGCCAGATATTACTTGTGTCAGCCCAATGGTCATCATGGCAACCATGAAATCCTGAGCTGCCCCTGTCAATGTGGTCTTGGCATGAATGTTAAAGTCTCCCAAAACTATAAGTTGTTGGGAGGCTAAGGCCAATTTTTAGACCACTTCTGCTAGCTCAGGCAGGGAAACTGCTTGGTCACGGGGTGGACGGTACACCAGCAGAATCCCCAAGCTGTCTCAACTTTCCACCTTCAGGTAGACACACTCAAACCTCAATGATTGTGAGATGGAGCATCTGATCAGGGCGATGCACTGCCGAACGATCACTGCGACCCCTCCTCCCCACCCCCCAGACCTAGCCTTCTGATGTACCCCGAAACCCGGTAGACACAGCTAGGTGAGATTTACCCCACCCAGCTCATCCATCCAAGTCTCAGTGATGTATGCCAGATCCACCCCCTCATCCAGGTTCAAATCCTGAATGATACATGTCTTGCCGTTGATGGATCTGGTATTCAGCAGCAGGATCTTAAGTCCAGGAGGTCTGTCATGGAGGCTACCACACCTATCCTTCTCCAGGATCGCAAGAACTCTGCTGTGCTTCTCCCTGGGTAGAAGGTGACTAAACTTCCTCCTTCCCCAAACCACCTCAATGGTACCCAACTCATTTGAAATCCCTCCCCCTTGGTGGATAGGCTGATTGAAATTGTATTCTGAGGGAGTTAGTCAGCTCTCCAATATTGGAGAGCCACCTACTAAGTCCATCTGGCTAGGGAAGGTGGGTATCTCCACTGGAGATAGGAAGAAATATTCTTTATTTACAAAAACCTGAACAAATCAATAAAGAATGTTTTGATAAATTTTGCCCTTTACTCATTTTAAACCCAGCAATCAAAATTTCCATTTACAGTGCTTAAAATGCAGAGGTTCAAACTAAGGAATAGATACCTCTATTAAGCAGACTTGTTCCACGTAGCATTCTCCTATAAGAAAATACATTTCTGCAGCTTCGAATGTATTAGGTGGACTTTTTGCAGAACCAGAAAGCAGCTTCAGGGCCTGTTTGAAACTGACCACTGCATCCTGAAACAAAATACAAAGCTAAGCATTGTCAACGTGTTGACAATCTATGATCAACTTGCTCCTATTAACATGGAAAATCAAGGCACTTAAAATTATGTTTTATTTGTGTGAAAGACTCATAGTAAAGTACTGGACTCAAAACATGCCTGAGAAGCAGATCTTAAGATCTCCTTGCCAGACACCCAAAAGTCTTTCCTAGATTTCAGAGGTGGCCCTTAGCTCCTTCAAATCCGTATCTATAAATATATAAGAATGAGCACTTGAGATAATTTATCATTATTTATCAGATTGGCTGGTGGTGGTTGTTGTTGGATGCCTTCAATACATTTCTGATTTATGGTGACCTTTGCTTTCTTCTGAAGCTGAAGAAGTGTGTTTTGTGTTCCTAATTCTGTGATCAATAAACAATGCTTCACTTTGTGATCCAGGGAATGTGTAGACAGGGGCTCTTTGGTGCATATTCAATTGAACATCTCTTTCTCGAAAGCAATAGTACATTATTACAAATGGCCATGATCTCTCGGCTGCTTATAGCAGCCCATATGGAGATAACCAGCTAGGGAAAAATTGTTGAGGAGCTTAATGTAATGAATTGGATAGAATTTAGGCAGTCTTTGGCCCCTTACACACAGCTGAATAAAATCCCACATTATCTGCTTTAACTGGAATATATGGCAGTGTGAACTCAGATAACCCAGTTCAGAACAGATATTGTGGGATTTTCTGCCTTGATATTCTGGGTTATATGGCTGTGTGGAAGGGCCCTTAGAGAAACTGGCATTTAAACTCTGAATGTTTAGAAAACCTGACAACAAATATTCATTTCTAGATACCTGGTATTCTTTTATCATATTTGCATATAAAGACCCCTCATCTCGTGGTCTGCCAGTACTGCACATTTAAAAATGGTAAAATGTTCTTTTAAGAAGTTAAATTTGACTGACCTTAAATTGAGAATGTAAAGGACTTTTCTTCTGCTCAAATGTTTCCAATTATTATAATTACAATGTTCTTATTACACCAAAACCCTTTTAAATTTAGGCTGTTACTGCTTGGGGTTGTTTAAAAAAATTATTTTGTATAGTTGTCAGTCTCTGTACAGTTACCTAGTCTACCTGGGTCAAAAGAGAGCTGGACCTAGGGGCCATCTACACTGACCTTTTAATGCAGTTTAAAACTGGAAGAAAGTGGTTTCACTGTGCACAGGAAATCTGGGAATCGTTGTTATCCAATACTATTTAATGACAATTCTGGTAACAGCTGAAACTTTTTATTTTCGTCCTCTAATAGGAATTATTTTTGTAAAAAATATTCAAGATATATTGCAGCAAAAAAAGTCCCAAGGGGCACACATGCATCTGTGATACATTCTATGTTTTTGACCATTCTACTAGTGATATACCAGGGTTTGTTTTACTTGATGGCCTTGATATTGCTGGTAGGAAACATACATGCAAAAGCAATTCTTCGGTCATCGTTTTATCCTTTTCACCTTCTTAAAAAAATCAGACTTCACCATAGCGCATCTGTAAAATAGCATTTGGCACTGAAATGCTGTAACACTATGATACTAAGAAAAATAACAAATAGAAATGCAGATAAAGATTCAAACAGAAGATCTTCTCAAAACAAGTTAGCATTACTGAGCCTAAGGCCCCTTCTACACTGCCATATATAATCCAGATTATCAAATCACCTGGATGATATTAGTCTATACTACCAGTAATTGTAAATCCAAAATATATAATTTGAATTTTATATGGCATTGTAGAAGGGGCCTCCAGCCTAAGTATGCAGAAATATCTTTGGAGTCAGAAATACCTCACAACTCAAGACAGTACAATTCTTATATTCTACTGTTTAAACACACACACACACACACACACACACACACACACACATATGGTAACCTTGTGTTTTTTGGCTTTCATTTGGATTTTTCCGAGCAGAACAAACATGGGAGGTTCAGGCTGTTTTTTGGCAGCAGCTTGAGCACACTCAATAGCCCTGTTATGATTCTGACAAAATGACTGAACAAGTGCTTCTTGAACAAGGGAACATTCAAGGAATCCTGTAAGGGATTTAAAGAGAAATTGATCATGACCAAAGTATTCATTACTGTGCATTTCAGAGTAAATATAAATTGAATAAATCTCTAAAATAGTCATAAATATGTAATTTTAAGAGATTTTCCAATCTTAGTGTAAAAGTCAAAACACTAAACAACTTTATCAATTCCCTTTATATTAGAGAAAAAGCATAATAAGTTTCCTAATATAAAGTCAGACCACAGGCCTGTTGGAACTCAACCGCATTCTGGCACAAAGTTGTAGTCCTCATCAAGGGCTGTGGTTGGATCTATACTGCCATATAATACAGATTATCAAATCAGATAATCCAGATTATCTACTTTGAACTGGATTATATGAGTCTACACTGCCATTTAATCCAGCTCAAAGCAAATAATCCTGGTTTTTAAATGGCAGTGTAGAAGAGGTCTTAGTTGGCAGGAAAAAGCCCTTCCCCAAAGGGCCTCTTTGTCTGCCTGTCACTCTATTCTCTCCTCCTATCACCTTGCTGGTTAGGCTGATACTTCTCGGGGACACGCCTTTTTTTCCTGAGCACATGGCAAGCTCCTTAGTCCTTCATTTTGTTCTTCTCCTGTAAGCATGGAGAGCGAAATTATGTCTGCTGTGAGTTAGTTAGATTGCGAGGCCCTGTTAACTTTCTTCTCTAGTTATGTAGTTTTTTGAATAAAGTCTTTTCTAACTTTTTAAGATTGACTTTGCTCCTGAATTGCTAAACTCAATTGCTCTACTGCTGGCACTAAAAGCTTCTCATCTGCTGAACTGCTGCTACTGCTGTTGTTGCTGGTTTTTAAGAAATGCTTTTTTTTCCTTTTTGAAAATTTCCCCCAACAAGGCCTACTTCATCTTAGTACTGGCAAGTGTCTGGCAATGGCAGGAGTTATAGGGTAAATATCTAATATCTGACTGGAGAAATGTCACTGATACATAATCATGGTAGGCTGCAACTGTACGCTAGTCTTTCTACTAAAATTATGGAACTATATCTGCACCGGACAGGATGCACATGAATTTGTTCAAGTGTTACCATGATTCACTACAAAAGATAGTAGAAAAATCACTGATCATCATATATTAAGAATGATCACATAGCATTGCATGGGCTGGATGCAAGTCCATGGCAAGGATACATGGCTTTGCACTAGTGGTGCAGGACTGCTGACCAAAAGGTCAGCGGTTCAAATTCGGTGAGTGGGGTGAGCTCCTGTCCATCTGTCCAGCTTCCCACAGGATGGTAAAACATCCGAGTGTCCCCTGGGCAACATCCGTGCAGATGGCCAATTCTCTCACACCAAAAGCAACTTACAGTTTCTCAAGTCACTCCTGACATTTAAAAAAGCCAAGACCATAGTATTGATAACCTTGTGAACCAAACACTATAAATTAAATCCAATGAATGAGTGATATTGACTTTAAATAAAATATGCATAGGATAAGGAGATAAAAATGGAAGAATGGAGCACTTAATACTTATTATTATTATGTTTATTTACATCCCTCCTGCAGAAGGGCCTTCTCTCTCGTTTCCACCAACCAAGCTTGAGGTGGAGTTGGGACTGAGAGAAGGGTCTCTTGAAGATCTTGGGGCCCAGGCAGGCTCATACAATGGGATGTGATCAGCCAAATAGCCTGGACCTGAACCGTCTAATAATATCTTCTTGTATTAAAATAGTTTCCCTAATATGTGATTGTATACCAGGAGCCAAAGGACAACATGACTGAATGGAGTTTTAGCTTGTGTTTCTTCAAAGCAGGATTATGCCATGGTCAACCCAATTTGGAACTTGGGCTTCCAGAAAGAAATTGTGATTGGACGCAACTGTGATAAACGTATGAATAATGACATGGGGTATCTTTTTCATACAAAAAAAGTTTTTAAAAACCACTGGGAATTTTTCAAGTAATTCTTTGAAACGTGGACCTTTTATATGGTATACTGTAGAGCACATACAACCAAACAGAAAGACATTATACCTTTATCCATTTCTGCCACTTGATGTATGCAGAAAGTTGCAAGTTCAAACTGCTTCATATCCAGCAAATATTGTCCTCTGCAATAAAATATTTAAAAACATATACTGCTTGGAATTCATCTGAAACTGTTTCATCGTCCTTTAATGTAATACTATTCAAAGCTGTGGTCCCTTGTTTGATATTGGTCCTTTACGATTTGGCTACCAGTCCTTGATATGTTACAGAAAAAAAATACTTATTTTAATGGATGGTGGGATTAAGATTCTGAGAGAAATTGCTCAGATCTAGAATGCTTAGTGACAGGCTATGTGTAGTTGTGAAATCCATTATATTCCGTAGAGACCACAAATACAAAACCATCACTATTTTAACATGTATCAACATAGCATTATCGTGACAGAGTGAAGCAACAGATCATTCACCACATCCGAACTAATTCAAAAATATGCTGGTGGTAAAGAGTCAGTAATAGGCATTGTGCTATGGCAGTTAAAGTGGTGTCAAAATGCATTAATTCTGCAATGTAGATGCACTCAGAGATAGTATGAAATGACAGACAAGCAGATCTCCTGTACAGTACAGTCTCATTGTTCAACATAAACAGGCCGGCAGGACATTGGATAAGCAGAAATGTTGAATAATAAGGAGGGATTAAGGAAAAGCCTATTAAGCACGAAATTACATTGTGATTTTACCAATTAAGCACCAAAAAATCATGTTTTACAACAAATCGACAGATAACGCAGTTTAATATATGGTAACATTATGTAGTAATTACTGTATTTACGAATTTAGCACCAAAACATCACAATGTATTGAAACAGCTGTGGATCCAGTCAGGAGGCACACTGCTTTCTACACTGCCATATAATCCAGATTATCAAATCGGATAATTCACATTATCTGCCTTGACTGAATTATATGAGTTAAAAACTGCCATATAATCTAGTTCAAAGCAGATAATCTGGATTTTATATGGCAGTGTAGAAGGGGCCTTAGCTTGCCCTCTGCTATTCTGGTGAGTTAAGAGTGCATCTCACTGCATTTTTTGTGGTGTTTTTTAAACCAGGGGGGAAAAATAAGAGAAAAACATCATGAAAAAAAGTTCCTGGAGAAATGAACTGCTCAGTGTATGCCATAATGGAGGAGATCCGCGCCATCCGCGCTCTTCTGCCCTTCCGCAAGGCCTTGAAGACGTGGCTCTTTAGGAAGGCGTTTGGCCCTTAACTCAACCACACTGTGTGCCATGCCGCCTATCCCCCCAGATTCTTAGTCCCCCAGCCTTCGCTGAGGGCTAGTGTTTTTAATGTTTTAACTGCTTTGATGTTTAATGTGTTTTAACTGTTTAATCTGTTTTATTACTCACGGTGTTTATGCTTCTTTTAAAGCTCTCAGTGAATACTAAATGTTAATAAATAAATAAATAATAGTATCTTACCTTGTTAAGCGTAAGTGGGCTGAGTTGGGGTAGAGATGAATGACTCTGTTTATATCTCTAACTGCATATTTTAAGTCATGAATCTGTTATTTTCAAAAAGATAGGCATACATTATTTCTAATTTCTGGATATTGCCATGCAGTACATTAGCATAGCATAGTACTATTATTCAACTTGCTTAAAAACATTTAAAACAACACCAGTCAATAGCTTGTCTAAAAACAAGAGCCACCATGTTTTCCATTCACTGCCATGATATCTAGCAACATTCTAGAGTTGAGTAGCTTTGGCATAAGCTATGCACCAAGCCTATAGTCTAACATGCCATTAGAGCTGAATGTGCCAGAAAGTGGAGGAGGGTGTCAGGAACTTCAATGCTTTCCAGTAAAGATGCTACAGAACTGCTGCTTCTTCCAGTGGTAGTTTATTGAAGACACAAAACCTATAAAGCTGAAGCACCCGCTTCCCATCACCACATTCCTTATATACTAATCCCTCCCCCATGCAATGCCTGGAGAGGGTTGCATCCTGACTCAGCAACCCCAGTGAGTTTTTGCATTACCCAGAGTTCCCTGGGTATTACATCATACCCCAGAGTCTTATCTAGACCAAAGGTCATAGTCCCAGTATATTCAACTGCAAAGAAATAGAGCAAAGTTCATGGTTGAGTCATCTCTCGCTGACTCAGCAACTCAGGTGAAAGTAGTAGGCTCATGGCAGGCTGGGATCTGTCTCTGGCCCCAGGCATAGAGATTCTAGCCCTGACATAACGCCTTCCTCCACCTTCTCCTCCTCCCCCTGAGGAAGACAAAGCAACATTCAAAATTTTGGCATAATTGGGTTAACATATCGTTTTAACAAGTTGCAATGAAACACAGAATAAATTTTCCTCAAGGCCCTTGGCAATATCAATCGGTACGTCACCTCATTCACTCGCTCAGCCACTCTGAATGGTCCCACATACTTTGGGCCCAATTTTCGAGAAGGTAACCCCAACTTTAAATTCTGAGTGGATAACCATACCAAATCCCCTTCCTTATACACATCATCTTCTTGTCAGTTTTTGTCACCAAATCGCTTGTGCAACCCCTGTGCCTTATGCAACGCCTCAGTTACCTCCTTCCACTCTTCTCGAGCTCTATTGTACCATTTCTCCTTATCATCCTCCAGCACTCCTATACCAACTGGTAGTGGAACAACCTCTTGGCCAAATACAATTGAAAATGGAGTCCTGCCTGTAGATGAGTGCACAGATCCGTTATAAGCCACTTCAGCGTAAGGCAACAAGTCTGCCCAATTACTCTGCTGGGCATTTACAAAAATTCTTAGATAACTACCCAACGATTTCTGCGTCCTCCCAACTCCCCCATTACAACAGGGATGATAAGCAGTTGTCAACTTCCGGTCTGCTCCTAAGGTTTCCAAGAACCTATCCCAGAATTTCGCCGTGAATTGCACACCTCTATCGCTAAGCACCTGCTCTGGACACCCATGTAACCGGTATATATGCTGCACATATAACTTAGCCAATTTTTCTGCCGAAGGCAAGCCAGTTAACGGTATAAAATGGGCTTGCTTTGAAAACATGTCCAGCACAGTCCAGATATACCTATATCCTTTACTAGGGGCAACTCCCCACAAAGTCGGTACTAATATGTGTCCATGGCCGCACCGGAGTAGCCACCACCTGGATCAATCCTGGGGGCTTAGCAGTAGGTACCTTCCCCCGTGCACAAGCCTCACAACTACTCACATAATTCTTTACCGATGTCCTCATTCCTGGCCACCAATATCGGGCTTTGATTGCAAAGAAAGTCTTAGTAAATCCCCAATGCCCTGCTGTCTTGTGGTCATGGAACAACTCCAACACCCTATTCCTTAATTCCGCTGGTACATACAATTTCTCCCGAACTATCCACAATCCCTTGACCCTTTTACATTCCAACTCATGGGCCTAAAACCAATCATCCTTCTCATAACACCTCTGAAACTCTTTTATCCACTCTTCCAGCTCCTCATCCTCCTGCTTTATTTCCAA
>JARBWK010000002.1:30436123-30473623 GCA_030556195.1 Anolis apletophallus
TGAAAGCGCCCTAAGGACCCTTCCACACAGCTGAATAAAATCCTACATTATCTCCTTTGAACTGGAATATATGGCAGGTTGAACTTGGGGCTCTTCCACACAGTCCTATATTCCAGGATATCAAGGCAGAAAATCCCACAATATCTACTTTTAACTGGGTTATCTGTTCAATGTGGGATTTGTTAATGTGGGATTTTCTGCCTTGATATCCTGAATACAGAATATCCTGAATTACAGAATATCAAGGCAGAAAATCCCACAATATCTACTTTTAACTGGGTTATCTGTTCAATGTGGGATTTGTTAATGTGGGATTTTCTGCCTTGATATTCTGTAATTTAGGGCTGTGTGGAAGGGCCCTCAAATAACCCAGGGCCCTTCCACACAGTCCTAGAACATCAAGGCGGAAAATCCCACAATATCTGATTTGAACTGGGTTATCTGAATCCACCCTAACTGTCCAGGGACAACCTGGCTTCAGTGATCCAAGCAACGGTCATCTCGAGGCTAGACTACTGTAACGCCCTCTACATTGGCCTTCCCTTGTCGACAATCCAGAAACTCAAGCTAGTGCAAAATGCTGCCGCTCGCTTACTGGTGGGAGCACCAGTGAGAGAACATATTGCTCCCATCCTGCGGCAATTGCACTGGCTACCAATTGAGTACCGAATTGTCTTCAAGGTGCTGGTTTTGACCTTTAAGGCCTTGCATGGTCTAGGGCCAGTGTACCTGAGGGACTGCCTTACCCCATATGTTCCCTGAGATCACTACGCTCAGAGGAGCAAAACCTGCTAGCTGTACCATCAGTCTGCTCCTGTCACCTTTCCATAACAAGGCAACGGGCTTTTTCAGCAGCGGCCCCGGCATTGTGGAACACACTTCCGGATGATGTTCGTGCGATTACAGAGCTCATTTCCTTCCGGAGGGCATGCAAGACCACTCTTTTTAGGCTTGCCTTTAACTGAAGCCTGGATATCTAATCTGCCTGTCTGATCATTGTTTTATATGAATTTTATGTACATTTAAAATTTTATGTACACTGCTGTTTTATGTATGTTATGTGAACTGCCCCGAGCCTGCAGGGAGGAGCGGTATACAAAATCGAACAAATAAATAAATAAATAATAAAATATCCCAGTTCAAAGCAGATAATGTGGGATTTTATTCGGCTATGTGGAAGGTGCCTCAGTTCAAAGCAGATATTATGGGATTTTCTGCCTTTATATTCTGTGTGGAAGGGCCCAAAATTTGAATGCAAATTTGAATGCACCTGCCCACATAAAACTGCACTAACTTAACAAAATGGAGTGTTGCATTTCCAGGTTGTATGTTTACAAACCATCAAACATGCAACTCTTTCCCTTTTTCAGGGATTTTGTCTGGGACTACAAAGCTTTGATGCTTCACACACTTGCACTTTCTGAATACAAAACAATGTCTTCTGTGCAAAATAATGGCTTTAGGCAGCAACACATGTATTTTTGGGTGGAAACCAATTCCTTACAAATAACTTGTGTGAAAAATGACTTTAAAACACATGAAGCCTGCCATATTGTGTCACCCAGTAGGGAAAAAAACATTTGAAATTATTCATTTTTGCAGGCTAGAATGAAATATAAAAAGACTTTTACCTGTATACTTACTTTAAACCTTCTAAATACCTTTTATAAGTGTTAGTATTTTTGTGGGTCTGAGCCTACCAAAATGTATAATTGTTTAATATAAATTATCTTCCAGAATATACATAATTCCTTATTAAAATATAACAAAATGAAATTTCACAGTTATTGGTTTCCTCTCTTCAATTTAAGAACATGATAATGCTTTTTTGGAAAGCCTGTTTTGTGCAGCTCCACCTTTCATATTCACATAAATTCAGATCAGTTCATGAATCCATTTAGCCCAGTATTGTCTTTGATTGTCAGTGACTTTCAGGTAGGGTCCTTCCACACAGCCATATCACCCAGAATATCAAGACAGATAATTCACAATATCTACTTTGAACTGGATTATCTGAGTCCATACTGCCATATAATCCATTTCAATGTGGATTTTATACAGATGTGTGGAAGGGGCCATTGAACATTACCCACCACCAGCTACTTAAGTCTTTCAGATGGAGATATTAGGAATAAATCTGAGGGTTTTGGCAATGTAAACATGAACTCTGCCATTGAGATTTTGTTCCAGGATGTTGGGATCATCTCCAGATTCCATTTGTATGGATAACATCTATTCAGAAGAGAAATAAACATTTAAACCTTTGATAAGCTGCTTATTATTTAGTGAAGCCTAGTAAGAAGGAGGAGGACCTTGATGTCCTGAAAATTGAAATCCTGTTTGACCTTGGGCGTTAGGCAGGGTTAACCCGCCACGTAATACCTGCTGCCATAGGCTATATTTCAAAAGAAGGGACTGGCGAACCACCTTTCAATATTCCTCGCCTAAGAAAACCCTATGAAATTCAGGGATTGCCATAAGTCAACAAGACACTTGAAGGCAAATATACAGAATAAGAAGGGGAGGAGATATAAGGTGAAATATGGTGACATGATAGGAAGGAGACTCTGAGTCCTGAGTTGAAATTAGGTGATAAGTCCTGACTTGACAGGATGGAGTGAACTACTTCAGACTGAAGGTGAAAAAATATATTTTTATATGCCCTCATGTAAAAGCACTCATTTTAAACAGAAACAAACACAGCAAGTAGACATATGGGCAAGTACCATCCCTCCACAATATCATTCTGAGATCATGGCTACATCTACTCTAGAGAATCAATGCAGCTTGACACCACTTTAATTGTCACATATTCAATGCTATGGAATCTTGGGTGTTGTAGTTTGGTGAAGCACCAGCACTCTTGGGCAAAAAAAGACCAAAGATCTTGTAAAATTACAACTTTCATGATTCCTAAACATTGAGCCACAAGTCTCTCTATGCATTTAGCATTTGTATGCAGTGTGACTACACAGAGAAGCCATTGAAATCCACAAGCATGTGGACAATTTCAACAAAAAGGGAAAAAGCATGAAAATGAACAAAATTTTAAAAAACCTCTAAAATTAGGACAGTAAATAAAGAGCAACACTCAAAAAACAGGGGGATGCCTGACATGAAATAATCAAGGCCAGCTAACACTTCCCAACAAAGGTTCTCCCAGGCAGGGAGCAGCCAGGCATTGAAGCTACAAGGCCATTTAATGCTAATCAAGGTGGCCAATTGCAACATTCACAGTTGCCTCAAGCAGACAAGCATTCTTTCCCCTTGGACATTCCACGGATATATAAACCTTACTTGCCCAGTTTCCAACAGACCTCAAAACCTCTGAGGATGCCTGCCATTGATGTGGGTGAAACGCCAGGAGAGAATGCTTCTGGAACATGGACATAGAGTTTGGAAAACTCACAGCAACCCAAGCTCAGATTATTTGTGATGACTACACATGACAGCTCTGTCTCTCATTTTGATCTGCTTTCTGTGGTCCCAAGCATTTCAGGTAAAGGATACTCAACCTGTAGTTGAGAATAGTAGTGTGAAGATTGAGCAGGCACAACTAGATTGTTTTGATTTGTTGCCAACCACCTTGTAAATACAGTTTAAGTACCAAGGCCCATAGAGTAAGTAGGCTTCATAGCTGATAAAGTTGCTAACCTAGAGCAAGCACATGCCAAACTGACTGTTAAATTATCTCAAAGAAAGAATAAAGAAAGGAACACAATGGTGAGAACACTGTCAAATATTTCAGGAAGTTGTATAATATATTTCTGCAGAAGGCTAGAGTGACTTCTTTTAAATATCCACTAATTCCCAAACAAATAATAATGATCAAGAAATATTAAAATAAGTATTTTATTAGTTTCATTTCATTTCTTAATTACTCAAATTCAGTTTACCAAATTATTGCAGTGTGAAATGCTTAGAGGCAATGCTTACTATTAACAGGATTATTTACATGTAATCCCTCCTTCCCAAGGGGTATGAATGAACCTATCATTTGTGCATCCTGATTTATGCTTTTGCAACAGTAGCATAGGAATGAAATGCAGTTGTTCTTAGAAGAACAATACAGTATGAAGCTATGATTTGGCTGTAAAATCAATGTCTTTACAACTTCATATACAAACTTTTTTTTCCAAATCTAAGAACTGTTTGTAAGAATTTTTGTAACTGAAATATTTGCTGAAATGACTCAGCCCCTTCAACATTGCCATTCCCACACTGCTGGAAAGCAGGGAGATGGTTGTTAAATGTCATTAAGACAACTTTGATGAATGGCAATCCTATGAATGAAAGACCTCCAGGTCACCCTATCATTAACAAGCTGCTCAAGTCTTGCATGCTAATGGCTTTGGCTTCTTCGATTGAGTCCTTCCATCTTTGATCTGGTCTCCCTCTTTTTCTGCTGTCTTTTATCTTACCAAGCATTATTCTCTTTTCTGCTGAGTCATACCTTCTCATGATATGGCCAGAGTAAAAGTCTCATGACCTCATCACAAAGGGCTAAATTCAGTGGCATGTGCCACCAAGTGATGCCAGTGAGGCTCCATAGGTGAAGGAGGGTGTAGCCAGTGCATTATGCCACCATGGCAACATGGAGGCTTCCCGTGTTGTCATTACAAGCAAGGCGGGAAAGCTACACGATCAACACTTCCTCTCAGGGATCAGCTGGGAGAGGAGTCAGGCAATGCATGGCCTGGGGCACCGGGTTCCCGATACACCCCAATGACATAGTGCGACTCCGACGGCCATGTGACAAGGTTGTTAGTTTGTTCATCTTGGGTTCTGGGTACAGTTCAAGCTTAACTGAACATAGAAATGGGGAAATGTGATGTCATAGACCAGGGGTCCCCAAACTAAGGCCCGGGGGGCAGGTACTGCCCTCTAAGGTCATTTACCTGGCTCTCACTCAAGGTCAAGCTAAGTATGAAACAACTTGAAAGCACACAACAACAACAACAACAACAACAACAGTCCTATCTCATCAGCCAAAAGCAAGCCCACACTTCCCACTGAAATATTAATAAGTTTATATTTGTTAACATTGTTTTTCATTTTAATTATTGTAATTTTTTTGCACTACAACTAAGATATGTGCAGTGTGCATAGGAATTCAATCATTTTTTTTCAAATTATAATCTGGCCTTCCAACAGTTTGAGGGACTGTGAACTGGCCCTTTGTTTAAAACATTTGAAGACTCCTGTCATAGACAATCCCAATTTTAGCATTCAACAATTTATCTTTTCAATTCAGGATCTTGTCCAGTTCCTTCATAGCTATCCTGTCAAGTCCTAGGGCACTTCTACAAGAGCCCAAAACCCCAGAAGCAGCAACAACAAAACTAGCATAATGAAGAATGATGGCAACTGTAGTTTGACAACATGTGGAATAGTTGGCTTGGCTGAAGAATTTCTTTGCACTGTCGTGCAAAGAAATTGGGTTTTCCAAGCTCTACAAAGAACTCTACAAAGAACACATCAATCTCTCTCAGGGACTAATGCTAGATGATGCTAACTACTGTATGTGACTAGTAAAAACATCTAATTTTTGTGAGTTTTCTTTTTTTTAAAAGCAAAACCCTGATGTTTTTCTCACCCAGATTGGATCACAGAACACAAGTAGAAATAGTTTTGACCTTCTTCCCCCAAGACTGTATTTGAATTAATTTGTGGAAAGGAGACATTAAAAAGTAATATTGAAATTATATGACGTGAGAAGGCAAATTATAGTAGTGTAAAGGCTAAGATAGAACTTGGTAAAAGTTAGAGTTAAGGGCTCTTTCATGCAAGAGGTATATTATTTTTGAATCTTAAGCTAACTTTTAGCATGAAGAAAAAAAATGAAGATTTATTATTTCTGAGCAGGAATAAATGAGCAGACCTGACAGTGACACTGCAAGGACTCTGTAAAATTGAAGTATGTTCAGCCTAATTATGCACCCATAGCAGAAAGACGGGTCAAAGAGCACATTAATAGCACTAATGGCTGCCAATAGTTTATTTAACCACGACAAGGAGTTTTTAAATAAAAACCCACAACCAAACTAGTTACAATCAAACCACTTATAAGCTCTTATTATGCCCTTTATAGAAATATTGCAATTGCATAATTACTTCACAGTACTAAAACATGCAGTGTGTATTACTAGATATGGGATCTGATATTTAAAAATGTGACAGAAACTGGATAACTCCAAACAGAAACAACAGTGGGGGGGGGGTGTGTGTGTGTGTGTGTGTGAAATGAACATCATTGGTTGTATGACTTTGTTGTTAAGCAGACTAATCTATGTTATTTCTTTCAGAAGACATTAGGGAGGATTTAGGGGAAGCAAAAACAACCCCCCCCCCAAAAACAACAACAACTTCCTGCAGCCCAGATCAAAAAGATGGTGTTGTGGAGCAAAAGAACAGGAAGTTTTGGGGGAAGAAGAAGGTTGCGGGGAAAAAAGAAGAAAAAAAAAGGTGAATCTTAGTAGGGAATGGAGGTGATAGGAAGGTATTTGTTTCTTTAGCAGAAGACCAAGGCCCTCAAAAGTGTTTGGGGATGATGGAAGTTCAAAGCCCCTCTACTGATAATGTTCAGGATTGAGTTATATTATCTATTATTGCATAATATACTTTATATGAGCTCTGTCTCCACCCACCCCATTTTGTTTCTTCCTACTCTTTCTTTCTTCTAACCAACCGTCTTTCAATTATACAGTTAAGATGCTGAAAAAAGCATAAGCTTGTTAGATGTTTAGATGCATGTCTATTCATTTAAGGTGACCCCATGAATTTTTCATAGTGTTTCCTTAGGAAAGGAATGGTTAGAGATCGCTTTGCCCATTCCTTCCTCTGAAATATAGCCAAAGCATCTGGAATTCATGAGTAGTCTCACATCCAAGTACTAACCAGACCCTGCTTAGTTTCTAAGGTCTGACATAAACTGGCACTTTTAGAATACTTAGGACTCTGCTTGTTAGATATGGGATCATTATAATTGCAGATGTTATTGACTTAGTTTGGAATATGTGTCTCCTGCATGCAGAACCTATGCTCTATCACTAATCTTGGCAAACCTCTTAATTGGGAGATGAGAGATGGAAAGGATTAATTTATTCACTTGTAGAGAAATATATTTTTAATCTGTTCAAAAATGCTCAACATTTTTCAGATTTCTGAGAATGAAGATTTTGCCCCCAAAAATGAGGTTGGCATTTGTATGTCTGGAAAGAAAGACAAATGTAGATTTTAAAGTAGTTGCAAGGGGAGTTAATTAAAGAAGTTATAAGGGTTGTTATTATTAAGTATAAGATTCACAGTAAGTAGTGACCGAAGTCATAGGTTCATGGGTGTGGGGAAGGAGGGGAAGGATATGTTGGAATGTGTTTGTTTTGTTAGCTATTGTAGTATCTGTATTTGTCTCTGGTATACAATAAAGATCAAGATTATAGTTTATTATAGTTTATTGCATTAGCCGTAAGGCCACATCAAGCAGAACAATAAAGTATTTCCCCCCCCCCAATAATTCACCACTCATTATTCACTCAATAATCTTGGCAGTTGTCCACTTATTGGTGTACCTACAGTGGATGAGTATCCCCTAAACCACCAATTGTTAACCTTTAATAAACAAGAGTGACGAGAGAGTGAAGTATATATGTTAGTTGTGTATATAGAATTGAAGAGATAGTGAAACGAAATTTCTTGCGTTCCCTAACTTGACACCTGGACTCCCATAATTCCCTGGCAATAATGCTTTTATGTTGTTCACGTGGGGGGAAATTCCAGGTTGGAGGCAGATACCTTTAAAAGGACAAAAAGAGACCCCTTGAAAGAGTCAATAGAAAATGTCTCTGCCAGTGACAACCTTTAGGCTATTCCTATCAATCCCATAGGTTGGCCCAACAAACAACTTAATCAACTAGTTAATTAGAGTTAACATAATGCATTCATCTTAATCTTAATACCTTTTTAAAATTCTTAGTCATTACTTAACTTGATAGCAGGTTGATTATATTTACCACAAAGCAAAACTCTGAACACTGATGTTCTCTGGCTCTGTACCCCATCTCGTTTTAAAGTCTGAACTTCCTAAGTTACAGCAGGGTCAACTCTGTGCAGAGGACATACAGGTCTCCCAAGAGCAAGTTCTTTAATAGTAACAACAATAACACGACAGAGGAGGAACTTGAACAGTGGACCAAAGTAGCACAAACACCTGCAGGTTTAGGAATCAAGTTTGAAGACAATAAGAGCAGGCATTGTTGTACATAACAGAAAGGATGGAGCTGCTCAGAGTGAAGATCAACAGCAAGCCCTGAAACTTTAGCATGAAGAAGACTATCTAACTGCTTGTAGTGGAAAATAGTGGCTCTGGTGTCAGTAGATGATGAATGACTGGCATCTGTTCAGCAATTAAGCAATTAATTAACATTGTAATTCACTTTATAGTTATTATGAAGTCTAAATAACTAAAAATTCCCTTGAAAACCTACCTTTCAAGCCTGTTTCCCAACATAAAATAGTTATTTCCAAGTAACTAGAGAAGGGTGGAAGGTAAGGAGCAATGGTATGCCCAACTATTTCCCTATAGTTGGATGTGTCATTACTCATCTCCTACTCTGGCAATTCAGAAATGAACATGTGGAATAAGCTGTGAGACTTAATAGGTATGCTTTTGAGGAGGTAGCATTAGGAGATTCAAAGTTTTTATTTTTACTTCAGTTTTGAAAACAGAAGCCACACCTTGTCTTGTCTTCTAAACAATTAAGTTTTAAAAACGACAACAGCAGAATGCTACAAATATACTTAAGTAGTGTGGCCACATCCCTGCAACTAGAAAAGCAGTTACAATTACACAGCAAAAAAATGTAAACTTATTTCTTATTATATGACAACTGAGATTAACTTGGTCAAGGATTACTAATTACAAACAGAATGGTAAGAAACTTGTCATCTGTAACTAGGCTGTCGTCATCCACATAGCCTTAAAAACAATAGCTAAAAAGGTCAACACAAAAGGCAAAATAGAGTGGGCCCCCTTTATAATCTGAGCATTATTCAATTTTTTCCAGTTATTTGACAGACTGCTGATGCTGGTTCACTGTGTCTGCAATTCTCTCTCCCGGCCAGCTGCTTTGGTGGCACCCAAAGGTGACAGATGGCTTGCCTGGTGTACCTGCAACTCCTTCTTTAACCAGCTGTTCAGTAGTTTAGGCGGCATCTTGCCCACCACTGCCAGGGAAACATAGCCTATGTTTAAAATCTGGCTCCCAATTTAGAAATAATGTCATAAAAGCAGTGAACTACATCAAGATAATCTGAAACCACACAACATTTACAATATGACAGCAACATCTAAGAGTTTGAGAACCAAAACACCTTTCAAAAAAATCCTTTCAAAATAAACAGAGGAATATTCCAGAAATCCTCCCCAGAAGGGAGTTTCAAAACCTGGACACTACACTTGTGATCCAGTGGAACAATGGACATCATGATATTGGGGCAAGTACTACGATTTAACCTTTTAAGAGTTTAAAAGGCACTTTGTTGGGCCCTGCTGCAGGAGAGACCCTGGGACCAGAGCATTTGTTATCCAGCTTTGCTGTCTTGTTCGGCTCTTGGTTTACTCTTGAGGAGACCCGCAGCCACACCCTCATTCCAGCCAGCTGACCCAGCAGCCTCCAAGAGACAACATAAAAGGACTGACCTAGAGGCCCGGGAGAGCTTTGTTGGGATCTGCTGCAGGAGAGACCCTGGGACCAGAGCATTTGTTATCCAGCTTTGCTGTCTTGCTTGACCCTTGGCTTACCTATGAGGAGACCTGAATCAAACCCTCATTCCACCTTAGCACTCCCACACTTTAACATCTTGTGGTTTTAAAATTGTGACACCTATACCCTAATCGTTTAGCCTTCTGTTATCCCATGGTAAGAACGCATAAGACCACTTTTTCTAGCAGGCTTATGTTTGGTGATTGAGAAACAATGTTTTAATCTGTTTTATTGCATTTATATGTTTTAGCTGATTTATAATTTTAAATGTTATATTTATTATTTCTATATATAACGAGGCATTGAATTTTGCCGTAATCTGTAAGCCGCTCTGAGTCCCCTTTGGGGTGAGAAGAGCGGGGCATAAATATAGTAAATAAATAAATAAATTTCAGTCGGCCATGGCAATACATTGGATGCCAAAGGAGACTTAACAATATCACAGTAGTCTGTTCCTGTTAACAGCTTGACAACAGTTTCCAAACATTCCTCAAAACAGCAGCCATGTTGCAGAAATCCAGACTGGCCTTAATGCAGGTGAATGGAACTGAACCAGTGAACAGGGAAGGACAAGAATGAAGACCAAAGCCAAGTGTAAAAATATTCCGAGAGCGTAAGTCTGAATTTTGTAAGGTTCACAGCATGGTTGAATACTCCTGTTTTGTCTGCTTCACATCTCAGCATGTTATATTCAGTATATTATAGCTTCTAGAAAATGCTTGTTGCTTACTTTGAATCAGATGTAGAGACCAATGTATCAATAATGCACCACATCAAATCCTAAGAAAACTTCTCCTAGTGATAAAAACATTGGACCCCATACTGGAATGGAGATGGGAGGTACATTAAATAAATGAATAACCATACATGGATTTTTGGAAAGATTGAAAACATGAGAGGCAAGATTGAACTTTGTAGTCTTGCACAAACCAATCAATGGCCAAGAGTATATACCTAACTGATATATAATATATCTTAGTTGAGAAGCCTACAAAAACACTCTCAGCATGTAGAGACAATTCAAGAGAATCTCAAAGGACCTCTTTACGTGTCAGTGTGTGCGTGTGCCATTTTGCTGGCAGTTGTATTTTATCTATATGTATTTTAACTTTTTATTGTATGTTGTTTTAATATTTATTTATTTATTTCGGCTTCTATGCCGCCACTCCCGGTGGGCTCGGGGCGGCTCACAGTGCAATGAACAAGATAAAACAACAATACAAGATAAAAACAGCAAAAACATTAAGCATTAAAATGGCATTAAAATATCAGTGTACAACACTTAGGACGACCTAGTCAAGGCTAGGTTCCATAGGGGGGTGCGACCCGTGGCCTACGTCTGGAAGGCCAGCTTGAAAAGGTGGGTCTTGCACGCCCGCCTGAAAGGAAGCAGGTCGTGGATGGCGCGCGTATCCGCCGGGAGGGCGTTCCAAAGAGTCGGTGCAATCACCGAAAAGGCCCTTCGGCGGGTGGCAGTCAATTTGGCCATTTTTGCGGAGGGGATGGCCAAGAGGTTGGTGTCCTCCGAGTGGAGGGATCTCATAGGGCAATATGGGGTGAGACGGTCCCTCAGGTACGCTGGCCCCAGGCCGTGCAAGGCCTTAAAGGTAAGCACCAGCACTTTGAAGGTGATCCGGTGCTCAATTGGCAGCCAGTGCAGATCCTGCAAGGTAGGTGTTATGTGGCAACCTGCTAGGGTACCAGACAGGAGCCGGGCGGCAGTGTTCTGCACCAGCTTGAGCCTCCAGGTCACCGACAGAGGAAGGCCAATGTAGAGCGCATTACAGTCATCTAGCCTCGAGATGACTGTGGCTTGGATCACCGTGGCCAGGTCGCTCCGGGAAAGATAGGGGGCCAGCCTCCTTGCCTGTCTGAGATGAAAAAAGGCAATCTTGCTGACCTCAGAGACCTGGGTCTCCATGGTCAGCTGGGAGTCCAAATGGACCCCCAGGCTCTTTACAGATGACGATGGGCATAGCGCCACACCGTCCAGGGTCGGAAGCTGGACATCCCCACCACCCGGGCGACCCGGCCACAAGATCTCCGTCTTCGCCGGATTCACCCTCAACCTACTGGCTTGCAGCCATCCAGTAACGGCTTCGAGGCAGCGCTGGAAATTATCGGGGATGGATCTAGACCCGCCCTCCATCCTCAGAATGAGCTGGGTGTCATCAGCGTACTGGTGGCACTCCAGCCCATAACTCCGCACCAGCTGTGCAAGCGGCTGCATGTAGATGTTAAATAACAGAGGGGAGAGAATGGCCCCCTGCGGAACTCCACAAGCTAATGGGGAGCCCTCAGAGACCACCCCGCCCCTCCTCACACGCTGAGACCGCTGGTGGAGGAAGTAGGTCAGGCATTTTAGGGCTGTCCCCCTCACTCCAGCCATGGCCAGGCGGTGGATCAAAAGATTGTGGTCGACCGTGTCAAACGCTGCCATGAGGTCCAATAACACGAGCAGCGCAGACCCGCCTTGGTCAAGCTGGCAGCGGAGTTGGTCTGCAATGGAGACCAGGACCGTCTCCGTCCCATGCCCCGAGCGGAAGCCGGACTGGAAGGGGTCAAGCCATGTTGCATCATCTAAGAAGGACTGCAACTGCTCCATTACTGCCCTCTCAACCACCTTCCTCAGGTACGAGAGATTCGACACTGGTCGGTAGTTGGAGGGAACCACAGGATCTAAAGACGGTTTCTTCAGTAATGGAGCAACCACCGCCTCTTTTAAGCACTCTGGAAAGACTCCTTGCTCAAGGGAGCTATTTACGATGTTCAACAGAGGCCCACGTAACCCCTCCAGGCAAGATCTAACCAGCCAGGAGGGGCACGGGTCGAGGAAGCAGGTGGTAGGCCTAGTTGCAGCCACAATCTTATCAACAGCATCTGCGTCCAGTGGCCGAAACCGGTCAAGGGTGGGCCTGGCGGAGGGCCAAGGGTTCTCCAGTTCCTTTACTGTATCAACTGTGGTCGGAAGATCCCGGTGAAGATTCAGTATCTTGTCTGTAAAAAAGCTCTGGAAAGCACCGGCAGTAAGGGCCTGATCATTATTTTTTGCGACAGTTGGGACTGTCGTCAGGGACTGAATTACTTTAAAAAGTTGTGCCGGGCGTGAGCTAGCAGACGCTATCGAGGCGGAGAAGAACGCATTTTTGGCCGCCTTGACAGCACGCTCATAAGCCTCTTTAAATAGCTTATAAGCTGATACTGAGGCTCCGTCATGGAGTTTCCTCCACATGCGCTCTAGCCGTCTCCTCTCCCGCTTCATCGACCTAAGGTCTTCTGTATACCAGGGGATCGATGTTTGCGGGGTTGGAGAGGGCGCCTAGGGGCAATCTCGTCGAGAGCTCTAGCTAATGAGGTGTTCCAGGCTTGAACCTGCTCATCGACTGAGACGCTGATAGACTCCAGATTCCTCAGAGCATTCAGGAACCTTTCAGGTTCCATAAGTCTCTTCGGGCGAACCAAAATCTGTTCGGCGCCCTTATCGATCACATTGAATTTTTGCTGTAAGGCCGGTTTGAGTCCCTCTTCGGAGAGGAGAAGATCAGGATACAAAAGTTTTAAATAATTAAATAAATAAATAACTAAATATGTGAGGGACAGGGCAAGGTGAGTTGGTGCCCTTTCCCTGTCCCCATTAGATGGGAGAAATGGTGGCAACACGCGTTGCCCTTTCTCCCATCGCAAAGGGGAAAGAGTCCAAAAATGTGGGTAGCTCCATCGGAGGTACCCCAACCCTCTTACATCTCCGTTGTTGCTGAGAAAGCATCTTGCCACGCTTCCTTGGCACTTAAAGAGTAAATGTGGCAAAAAGCCCCAGTGTGATGAAGTGGATAGATAATGGCAATGGAATTTCCCGAGAAATTCAGAAGAACAGATAAAGGAGGGTATTCATTGTAGGCTGGCTATAAGGCTAACATGGTAGGCTTTATCCCAAATTCATTACTGGAAAAGATCTAGAAAATATAATGTGTAGCTAGAAAAGATCTAGGGAATTCATGAGCAAACAACCATTTCACACTGTGCCAAACAGGCTACACATTAACATGTCTATGGTTATTTAAGGGCTGTGTATGACATTACATTTACGTTTTGGCATCAATTGCAGTTTTCTAAACAATTTCAAGATGCAAAAAGTAGTCACTGAGGTTGATGAGTAATAGAACCGTAGTATATGGGAAGGAAGATTTAACTGTTTCCTCTTGTACTATATCATCAATAAAAATGGCCCTTCCAGAGCATGGGATGAAAGCTCCTGCTCAACTGCTATAATTACAGTTTTAAATCAAATTATTAAACTTTAAAATTTATGGACACTTCTGGAAGCTTTCCTTTTTAGGAAAAATAGCCCATTTAGAACAGCTGGAGTTTTGGTCAGGTTTGTGAATGTCAGGAAAGGATTTTCCTGCATGTACTATCTTGACTAGTCCCTGCTCCTTCTGTTAGAAGCGAAATTAACAGATTCAAGAACACGAGTTACCTGTGAACCAAAAAGACTCCCTTAACAAGTGCTAAGTTTCTCATTCTGTTTAAGAATATTTTCTTGTCCCACACCCAGGGCCGTAGCCAGGATTTTGATTGGGGGGGCTGAGACTGGGTGGAAGAGGGTCTACCCTAGCAAACCTTTTGTATTGTTATCCCAATAACCCCATTAATGTGGGATATAATGAGCATGGTGATCAGATCATGATATGAATAAACATAACAGTTTAAATAATGTACCAGTAAGCCCTTTTCGCGGACCACCCTGAGAATTTGGGGGGGGGGGCTGAAGCCCCCTTAGCCCCCCCTGGCTACATGCCTGCCCACACCATATTCTGAAATGATTATTGGACCTTGCCTCTTGAATGTAGGTATTACTTTTGTCCATTATGTCATTTTGCTTTGATTATGGCAATATTTGACTTTCCAAGGAGGAGGATATTCATCACATACAATTTAGAACTGGATGTAGATACAATAATCACATATGGAGCACTGACAAATGATTTTGGTGTGGTACTCATAGTTCACATACTACTGGTGTAATCATAGTTTTAAATTATATTATTAGGTTTCAAAATTCTGATTAATAGACATTGGATCTGGAATTTAAATTTAACAAGCTGAGCAGACTTTGCTTGATTTCATATCACACTTATGCCAATTATAAATCATCACTCCACTGCCAGCAAATCACTGCAGTCCACTTTCAGAGTGGAATTCATTTAGCCTGCCATAAGTTTTTCCCCCCCCCCCCCCCCCGTGTTTTCAGAATGGACATTTGGAAAAGGAAATATCCAGCAGCATATGCTGCAGTATGATTTTCTCACACACAATACAAAACTAGAGAATTTTCTTTTTGCTTTTGACACCTCAATCTTCAATCAAAAAAGCAACGTTTGGCATCCTGTTTTGAATTACAAGGTTGTCAGGCAGACTTATGTCATCACAACTCACTATTTTGGTTGCTCAGTTCCAAACATGCAATGATAAACTCCCTGCTTAAACAGCACAATCTTCTCAACAGGGAGGCAAGGGGCAGATGAATAGCCCCAGCTGGATGTGCTGCAAGGACATTTGTAAGATCCCACCAAACCAGAATAGAGTGGGCCTTTTTGAATTCTCTATTTTCAAAGGTAGTAACTAACCCCTCCCCCCAGGTCTGGTGTCAATTGCAAATGGGATATGCATACACTCTGCCTTATCAGGCACATCATATATAAAGATGTTGAACATTGGCAAATGAGGAAACCCTTTATGGCATCCTCTTAGTGACTCATAGTGTTGGTCTTTAAATTCAATTGTCTCGTCGTTGTTCTGGAGAAAAAAAGGAGAGGGAGGCTAAAATTCTTCACTGAACACATAACCTAACCAATATTAGCCTGGAGCATCCCTTGAAGTCCTGGTGGGTGATGTCAGAATTCTGTGTGTAAAGACATAGCTAGAAATGTCTTCAGTTCCTCCTCCTTCTACATCATCCACTCAATGGTCATGGTGTGGGGCCTGCAGCACTAGTTTTTATTGTCTAGCCCACATTTTACCATCTTGAGGTTTTAAGGCAAATTTTTCTACAATCAAAGCCTATGACATCCACATCCCACCACAAGAGTTACCAAGCTACTAACTCTACCAATGAAGGACATTGGTAGAGTTAGTAGCTTGGGAACTACTAAGGACATAAGGCTATTTTGCGACATCTTTTTGCAAAATCTGTGCTGACTCCATATTCTTTTTAAATGGTCCCTCATTGATTGCTTAAGAACCTGCTTCAGACCCCTTCCAGATGCTGTTGTCAAGCTGACCAGTATTTCTCTGGATCTCCCCTCTGCCCTTCTATGGAAGAGGGGGCAATATTGACCTGCTTCTAATGCCACAGAACTTTACTTGTTTTTCAGAAACTTCAAAAAACTAATATTCTACAGCTCTGAGAGTTCTGTAAGTTCCCTGTGATGGAATTCCTCTGACTCAGAAGACAAGAATTTAAGTTGTTTCCCATTCATCCTTGAACTCAAAAAGGTTGTAAAACATAATACATACGATGTTGCTGTTTACATGGGAACCAACAGTTTCCAATTCTGACATTACTATTACATTGCCCTGTAGCTTTATTGCCAGCAGACCATTAAGCCTGATGTTTTATTTGGACTTTTCTTTTTCTGCTGAATTGTCTTTGTATGGAACATGTTAGAGAACCACTGAAGAAAATATGTTTGATTAGGTATAAGAGAAAAATTAAACACTTAAAACAGGATATGCCCACATGAAGTCATAAGAACATAAGAACATAAGAAGAGCCATGCTGAATCGGGCCTCAGCCCATCTAGTCCAGCATTCTGTGTCACACAGTGGCCCACTGGTTGTACACGAGGATCTCTAGCAGAAAGGAGGGCAAAACCCTCACCTGCTCCCGACCCCCCACAACCAGTACCCGGGGAAATCCTGCCTGCCTCCATCATCACAGAGGTGGCACTTGGATGTCCATTTCAGTAGCTACTGATTCCCTTGGTATCCATGAATCTGTCTAATCCTGCCTTGAAGCTGTCCAGGCTGACCGCTGTCACAACCTCCTCTGGAAGTGAGCTCCATAACCCAATGACCCTCTGGGTGAAGAAATATTTCCCTTTATTAGTCCTAACTTTCCTACCTTGGAGCTTTAGGGAGTGCCCCTAGTCCTAGTGTTGTGTGACAGAGAAAATATTTTTCTCTATTCACCTTGTCTATCCCATGCATGATTTTATACACTTCGATCAAGTCACCTCTTAAACGCCATCTTTCAAGGCTGAAAAGACCAAGGCGTTGCAACCTGATTTCGTAAGGGAGCTGCTCCATCCCTTGGATCATTCTTGTTGCCCTTTTCTGTACCTTTTCCAGTTCTGTTATATCCTTCTTGAGGTGCGGTGACCAGAATTGTACACAGTACTCCAGATGTGGCCTCACCATAGATTTGTAGAGAGGCAATACAACATTTGCTAACCTATTTTCGATTCCCTTCCTGATCATGCCAAGCATAGAATTTGCTTTTTTTACTGCTGCTGCGCACTGGGTTGACATCTTCAGTGAGCTGTCCACCAAAACCCCAAGATCCCTTTTCTGGTTTGTCTCGGAAAGCTTTGACCTCATCAATTGGTAGGTGTAGTTGGGGTTCTTTGTAGTTGGGGTTCCTAGAGTGTGCATAGTTCATAGTTTAATTGTAAGTCGTGTATTAATATTAGTTGTATCTCGATAGAGTTTCCCATCACTTTTCTGTTCTTTTTGGAAAGGCAAATAAAGTTCTTATCTAGCTTGCTGTCTGTTGTATTTTCTAAGCCTTCTATGATACTCCATACATTTGAAATGTCTCCAGGGTTTTCTTTTATCTCGCTGATGATCTAGTCCTCACAGAATGAATGCAAGAATGATCATAAACAATGTTGATGCTTGACTTATATTATCTGTTTGACCAGCTCATTTTCTACCCTTCATCTTAAGATACTATTTTTTTAAAAAGCTATATTTTTCTGTTGCTTTAGAAGACAACAGAAAAGCAAAACTACTACAAAAAGGTGAAAATGTATTATACCTAAAATTGGATTAAAAGCAAATCAAAATCCAACTGTGAATTTATCATTTCAATGAATTTCAATGCATGGTTTAAAATCTGTTCAAAATCTATTTGAAAATGAATATGTAATAATATAGACACATCTCTTTCCATAAAGCAAGTATTGTTGGATGTATTCTGTGCATTATAATTCATGAACAGAGTAGATGACTATTTGAGAAGTATTAAAATGAGCCGACTTTTCAATACAAGTATCTTGACAATAAGTTTTTTTTCTACTCTTGGCAATTCAGAAATGTAGACAATTGTGCTGGAAAAATAATATGTATTGTAATATTCATTGTACAGTAGGAGTATAGTAAGTGGCAATTCTGGACATTACAAGAGACACAAGGATTATTTTCTGTGATTGCACAGAGAATACTTGGATTTCTCGTGAAGCTTTTGCATTGGAAATGAGATTCATCAGTCTGAACAGGGCAGGGTTAGAGCCCTTAGCAACATGCTTATTTTGTAGAAGGTCACTCAATAATAACTTCCTCTGCCCTCCAAGCTTATTAAGACTGACTGGCATATATTAATGAAAACACCTGATTCTCCAACCATAAAACCCAGACAAAGACTTTATTTTAATATTAAGGAAGGAACCCTTAATTAGCAGGGTTTCAAAAATGTCAGCTTCTTCTATTAGCTGTTCTGGTCCATCAAAGCTATAATCCCTACTGTCAAATTTCATCACATGATAGACAGTTTGCTGGCTGTCTTTTTTTAAAAAAAAATCCCTGATCATACTGACTGACGCTTTTCTTATTTTGCTATCACATTTAACAACTTCTGCATGCATTTCCATGTTGCACGGCTGATTTTACTTCGTTCAAAGCCCACTTATGTCAGCTAAAAAGGAGAAGAATATGAGGAAACAAAATATTACAAGCTGATACATAGACACATAATTAAGGGCTTTCTGGAAGACTTATTCATAATATTGATTTTTTTCCCAGGGCATGCAAATGTGCTTCTCTGAAAACATGAAGAAAAAACAAGGTTGCACAGATGAATTCCCACCTCAGACAAGTTACAGAAAAAGAAGAACAAATGTCTGAAACACTGTGAAAGCTTGAAAACAAGGAGAGTCTATTGTTAGCCAACCTCTGTATTAAATCAAGCCTGTTCAAGTGGGCACTGAGAGCTCTTCAAATTCAAGATAAGAGTTGCACCAAGTGGACATTTACAAAGTGTTTACATACAGTTGCTTCCAGACACAATTCAAAACTGGATGCCATTCAGAACTCATAAGAACCTATAGGGAAAAGCTATGTGTTAGTTGCAGAGGTTATGGTTCTTAGTTATGCCTGATTCTCAACTTTTCCTTCACACACAGCAGTCCCCATGGTCTGAATCTCAAGAAAGGCTTTTTTACATACTGAATCTCCAGAAAGGCTTTTGGGAGTACACATCTCTAGTGAAAACATTTGAAAACCCATCCTGGATCAAAGCCGTTATCCAACATCTTGTTTCCTAGAGTGGCCAATGCTATGCCTATGGGAAGCCCACAAAGAGAAAATGAGTGTGCTACTGGAATGACCATAAACATTTCAAATCATTGTGTTGTTGTAGGTTTTTTTGGGCTATATGGCCATGTTCTAGAGGCATTCCCTCCTGGCATTTCACCTGCATCTATGGTAAGCATCCTCAGAGATGAGGTCTGTTGGAACTAGGAAAATTGGGTTTATATATCTGTGGAATATCCAAAGAGCTCTTGTCTGTTGGAGCTAGGTGTGAATGTTTCAACTGACCACCTTGATTAGCATTTGATGGCCTGGCAGTTTTTTGGTGTGGCTTGTTAGTGCCTGGGGGAATCTTTTGTTTAGAGGCGATTAGCTGTCCCGGATTGTGGACAATTTCAACAGAAAGGAGGAAACCATGAAAATGAACAAGATCTGGCTACCAGTATTAAAAAACTCTAACATCATAACAGCAAAACAACACCCCAACACAGGGAAACTCCAGAGAGGAAACAATCAGGGACAGCTAATTCCAGCCATGAAAGCCTTCCACAATCCATTTCCAATCATGCCAGTAGTCTAGTCAAAGTTTGGAAATAGCACAAGTCATTTAAAGATAGATTTCTTATAATAAAGCAACCAGTTTTCTATAGTCTGCAGTCTTCATTTCCTTCAAGTAGTTTATTTAAATGTATGTGATTTGATGTAGGGAGTATAAAGAGAAGGAAGCAAAAACATATTATGTGCGATTGTGTATATTTCAAACTGACTCAATCAATGTCTATAAAAACCAAAAAAGTGATGGAGCAGGATAATATCTCAATTTTCCTTTCTTTTGTCTGCATACTTTTGGTCATGTCAATATAATTGGATGATCAGTATGAAAAAAGAATAACGTTTCTGGGCAAGATTTTTCAGGGAGGCTGCCTTTACCTTCCTCTAAGGTTGAAAGAGTGTGACTTGACCAAGTTCACCCAATGAGTTTCCATGGCAGACAATGACCCAAACTCTGGTCTCCCATAGCCATAGCCCAACAAATAATTGTTCTTATAGAGCCTTATGACTATATGCTCCAAATGATACCATTTCGGTTCAACCTAGAAGATATCTATAATAGACCTATACTACCAGTCTTAGGGCTTGTCTACAATTGCAAAAAAAGGTGAGGAAGCAACATTCCGTGAGTATCTGGTTTAATTTTTAAAAAAATTGAATCAACTTTATCCTGTTTTGGGTAAAATGGGGTATACTGTGGAGTTTGTTAGAAACTGCAGAGTATCCAGCTACTTCAGGGCAGTCTGAACAGTGGGATTATACTTCGGCTCTATTTGTTGTCCAGACTGGATTTTGATGCCATTGCCCTTTCCCTATGATGATTGGTGCAGGGGAGGGAGATGGCTCATCCCTATGTCCTCACAGTCACCATCCTAGCCAGCTATGGACATACAGAAAGGGGGATGCCTGACTCTATAGCAGTACATGTGAAAAAGATCTTGGAGTCCTCATGGACAAGTTAAACATGAGACAACAATGTGATGCCAAAAGCCAATGGGATTTTGGCCTGCATAAATATGAATATAGTGTCTAGATCCAGGGAAGTCATGCCACCTCTCTATTCTGCCTTGGTCAAACCACACCTGGAATACTGTGTTCAATTCTGGGCACTGCAATTGAAGGGCGATGTCAACAAGCTGGAAGGTGTCTAGAGGAGGACACCTGAACATTAGAAAGAACTTCCTGACTGTGAGATCTGTTAAGCAGTGGAACTCTCTGCCCCGAATGTGGTGGAGGCTCCTTCTTTGAAGGCTTTTAAACAGAGGCTGTTTAAAACAGATGGCCATATGTCAGGGGTGCTTTATTCAAAACAATTTACCTGCTTCATGGCAGGGGGGTTGGACTGGATGGCCCATGAGAGCTCTTCCAACTCTATGATTCTATGATTCTCTACGAGCTTTGGGCACCATTGCTGACATCAAAATGGGAGTACACACATGACCAACAAGTAGGAGGGGCTGACATCCTCTTTGTATTCTGGCTAAGAGAAGTGATGGCAACGCATAAGAAGTAGGTTGCCCCAGTGGATTTGCTCTCAGACTGTATGAATAAAGACCCCAGATTTGGCATGAATGCACTGGATCTGCGTTGAGCTGCTTTGTATACATGAGCCCTAGGTTTATATTTGTTAAATAAGAAAAAAACCCATTCCCTTTAAAGAAAACCATCTTAATTCCTTTCATAATCTGATTTTTATTTATTTCATAGGCTATAATATGAACTTGGTTGAAGTCCAACGGAATATCTCCCATCGAGAACCATGGAGTCTGGAATGTTGTTTAAAACTCTTTGATAGATTGACCGAAAGGCCTTGTCTTATTTGTACAGAGACTATGCACTAGAAACAGCTAATATAACATTTAATGCAACAGTGGGGGGGTGGGTTTTTGTGTGTGGAATATTTGATTTTTTTAATGCAAATTCTGCCATTTCAAATACTGTGAAAAGATCAATAAAAATCTCATGTAAACACATGCAGCTTCACAATCATTGGTTTATACACAACCAATGAATATAGTTCCCTCATCAATGTTTGTTTCTTTAATTCAAATGAACTTGTTTTTAGTCTCATGTCTCTGTAGGACTGCATACAAAGGCCAAGCTTCGACATGTTGTGTAATGGAAACTGTTGCAGATCATCTCTACGAATGTACTATTAGTGGTTGTAAAGCAGGGGTGGGCAAAGTTTGGCTCTAATTTGTTTTTCGTAATCTGAAGTCTACAATTTCTCAGCACTGCAGCTTGCCACCAAAAATCAGTGGCAATGTGTTTGTAGACCCTTCAGTGTTTGAGAGGTGCTGGTGGAGCTTCAGCATTTAAACTCTCTCAAATATGATACCACTTCCTTAGCCGCAACCACTTGTTTATTTCTTTCCCCCATTCAAAACTGAGAAGAGCTATAGAAACAGTAGAGAAATGGAACAAAAACTCTGGGGTAAATGGGAAAACAGTAAGGTTTCTCATCTCAAGTGAGAAAGTTCTCAGTGGGACAATCTAGATGGAGCAGGAGACTACCAACAAATCAATTTATGTAGGAATGAAAACAAATAATGAATTAATGTTGAAGGTCCCAACCTTTTTTAAGCCATCAAAGCTGGGATGTGAGAAGTGAGTACATGTTGAAAAACAATTCACTGATGGATATCGATTTTTTAATCTTGGGGAAACGGTTTGGTAATTGTTGTTATCATGCACCTTCATGTCAATTCTGATTCATGGTGACTTTATCATTGGGTTTTCTTGGCAAAATATATTCAGAGGCAGGTTGCCATTGCCTTATTTTTAGGCTGGGAGAAGGTAACATGCTCAAGGTCCCCCAGATGTTTCCGTAGTTGAGTGGAAAATGAAACCTCAGTCTCCCGAAGTCACAGTTCAACACCTAAACAACAGGAGATTGCGAAGAATTTATGGAGTGAAGTTATTAGAGAATATTAGCAACAGCAAGGCAGAGGGTAGAATATGGTGTTGAATTTGGTTAGGAGTTTGTGTTATTAATTAAAATAAAATAATAAAATTGCTGAAATAAACAAATTAATTAGACCCAAAACAATGTTCCAGTCAGCAAAATCAGTTTTTTAAACTATAGATTTCTAAATTTAAAGGTAATTTTTATTGTATTGTAAATATCTTAAAATTCCAATTTTCATCTGTTCTTGGAAGCAAAGCAGTGTTAGACCTGGTTAGTATTTGGATGGGCGAGAACAAAGGAGTAGTAGCTATTTTAGGCTATATTTTGGAGGATGGTAATGGCAAACCAAACCACTGCAATGATTTTGAAACATCAAACAGTCAAAACAATGGCTTTCTGTAGAAAACAAAATTGTAATAATCCTAGTTTTCTTTCTTTGAAGAAGAGTTTTGCTTAAGACTTTTGCTGTTGTCTTCAAAATAGACTTGAAATAAGACAGTTGTTTTTAAGGGGAATGAAATGACTGAAACTGAGAATTGGTCTTATTCAATTTGGTACAACTAAATCGTACTCCACTAAGTATCTCAGCGAATATTATTCCCGATGCTAATGCATCCAAGACAATATTCTTGAAGCTAAATACTAAACACCAAGTCATCTAAGAACCCTAGCTGTCTGACTTGAGGAAGAGAGTAAAACAGAAGAAAAGAGGAAACATTACTAAGGAAACATATCATTCAATAACAGAGGCCAATGTGTCAATACATATTAGGTAAAACTGAAGGTGGTTTTTGTTTTATTTTTCAAAGTAATGTAATTTTGTGGGCAGAACCAGTATTGCTATCACCTACAGAGAAGAGAATTCAATCTTTCACTGCTGGAAAGGAATGTTATTTACTGACTAAGATGTCTTCCTGCTGGCAAGGTTAGCAGCATTATTTTTTGTACATAATGTGCATAATTAATGCTTGAATGTTTGGACAATTTTCTGCTGCAAATAAAACTGTGGACTCTTCTTGCCCGAATTGGTACTAGCAGGAACTTGCAAAACGACGGGAAAATAAAAGCTAAAAGTATTAAAAGAATAGGGTTGGTGGTGAGAGAAAGAATTGAACCTTTTACTTTTCAGGTTTTATGTGTTTTATGCACACTGGCTTTCAAATAAGAGCATAAAGCTTAATGTTAAAATTTATAAATATCTTACACTTTCTGGTCAAAAAAGAATTGGCAGATTTATTCAAGGGCCAGCAAATCCTCGCATCCTTATGGTTCTACCTACTCTTCAATTTTTTAAACTGTCTCCTCGCATCCTCCAGGGAAGGTACATGAGGGGTTTCTGCTATGGCTTTACCCCATGATTTGTTTTAGAGTTGTCCATTCCTTTCCTCTCTCTCTCTCTCTCTCTCTCTCATACACACTCACTTTTATGAAAAATAAGCTTTGCAAGTCAAGCTTGGTGGCAACTCCAATTATTTGGACAAAAGAAAATTGACCCAAATCAGGTTTGGTGAATAGTAGAAACTGGAAAGACTACAAGAATGACAAGGTCATTAAGGAAGGTCTGGGCAATGTGTATCTGTGAGGCTGTTTGTGGCCTTCAAAGCTGGTCTTGAGGCTTTAACAATTCCAAATTCCTTGACCAAAAAAGAAAAGTTTCCAAACTGTAGGGACTGCTGCTCTATCTGTCTATCTATCTATCTATCTATCTATCTATCTATCTATCTATCTATGGAAGTAAAGTTCTGGCTATTTTCCCGTAATGGTAGGGATATTTTTGGCACTCCCACAGGTAGAAAATTGGCTCTCAGATCTCCCACAGTTGTCCACCTGATGTAGAAAATGAACTATGCACAAAATTATTTTGAACTGGTTTGCTAGTTATGACATTTCAATTAGTATATTTTACAAGGTTTGGGTTGATTTCTTAACACTTTTAAAAACATGGTTCCTGATTATACAGGAAAAGCAAATAAGGTTGTCAACATATTTGTGGCAAGCAAGTAGACTTTGATTGTATACACATTTTGAAAATAATAATATTAATAATAATAATCTTTATTTATATACCACCCTATCTCCCCGAGGGAGACTCAGGGTGGCTTCCAAGTAACATCAACAAAACGTACAGAGTAAACAGCATAACATAAAATTAACAAAACAACATAAGCATAAAATTATCAAAATAACACACACACACATTAAAAATGTGCTGTTTGAAATATTTCTGGTATATTTCCTCCCCTGGAGACCTTGGTTTTCTAATTTATTTGCAGGACTCAAATGTTCTATATCTCCTGATGCCCTTCAAGACCTAAAAAGTCTCCTTTAGAACCAACTCACTTTACTCTCAAAAATACTTTGATTACCTTGCATAATCACTATTGAAATTACAGAATTATTGCAGCCCACCATCATTTTGTGTAACTAATAAATTCATGCAGATGAATGGTCCAGATTGAAGTCATAACAGATATACTGTGGCTTGTCCTAACGAGAAAAGTTCTTTATGAAAGCTGTTGGTATCTTTGCTACCATGGCAGAACTAATACAATTTCAGTTTTTCTTTGTATCTGTAATGGTTTCCCATTATCCTGATAAGTGGGCAGCCATTCCACTTCTCTTATTGATATAGCTGCAAAGAGGAATTAGATTTCACCATTTATGTAACAGAGATTAATTGATTAGATTATTAATTAAATATTCCATTAAATCCTCTCCCTTCTCTCTCTTTCCTAAAGCAGAGGAATGTAACTCCTTAGGGTTTTCCCCCTATCCTTGAAATAATAAATAATATAATGCATAACTAAATGTTGCATCTAATCTGGTGAGGGATAATTGATCAACGAGGATGCACTATTAAGAAAGACAGAATCATAACTCATGTCTTTCAAAAACATTCTTTTATCCCCCTCACCCCTTCTCCAGTAATCATAGCAAGGTGTTTCTTTACATTTAAAAGCAGATGTAGCCACACAGTGATAACTATTAATATGATAATATTTAAGTAAACATACAAACAACAGATTCTCATGTGAGATGAAACCAACCTGGTTCATACATGAACTAAAGCATCTATCTATACAGTGCTTCAGATATATGGGTTGAAAATAAAAACAGCAAATGGCCTTTTAGGTAACCCATAATTAAAAGCAATTTTGAGCTGTCTTTTCAGGGAAACCACCCCTGGGATGTATTTGCTACCTGTTTGACCTTCACGATTGTGAGTCCTTGGCAGTGTCAATGACCCTCTGAACTGAATTCAAAACTAATCTCTAGCAGAAAAAGAGAAACAGAATTCATGCAAATCATATTAATTCCAACATTTCCCCAGTGAGCTGGGTATAAACTACAGCCTAATTAAATATTTTTTAACGATGTGAGTAATTTTTGCCAAGGGGCGGATTCAGGGGAAAATTTAATATGAGATCACAAAAGCTGTTCCCAGCGTTGATTCTGTAAATTAATGACTATCTGCCTTATGATAAAAACATGCTGCCAAGAATGAAAATGAAGTCAGCAAAGCTTGCTCTATTTGTCTAACAACCAAATATACAGGATGCAAAAGTTTAAAGGATATGGAAAATTTCTGTTGTCTCTTGTGTGATGTGTTTATAATAGGGATGTGTGTTGCTGAATTATGTTATTTTATTTAGATCACAGGTTTCATTGGTTAGTATTGCTGTATTTGAACCCAACATTATGGTCTATTTCAAGCATCCAAAGTATGTTCATGATGTATGTGTTTACATACATTGGCCATGGTTTGTGGAGAACTTCTCAGATGGCACTACAGCCATTCTTGGACATACAAATCTGCAGTTGCTTCGCTGATTTGAAATGTTGACAAACAAAAAATTAGAGGGTTAATGACTTTGCTGGGACCTTGACAGGGTAAGCAATTCAAATAATGCAATCTGTATCCCATTTCCACCAATTTATCTGTCTGTCTATCATGAGGTACTTACATATATTCTTTATCACTATAGTATCTCAATATCTCAAGTGCTAATTTGAAAGGAACCCTCTTGCTATTTTCTCCTTCAGATAATAACATATGCATAACTAATGAGCCCATGATCAGCAAAAGGAAAACTGACATAAAGGGACAGAAAGAATGCTTTGTCTAGATTTTCATTTTATCATAATCTGGAAATTAAGTGGCATATGGTATGTGATTGTGAAACTAATTTCAAAAATATACAGTAGATCCATCTGAGCTCTGCTGTTTTACCACCCAGGTTCTGATTATTGTTTTAGAAATCATTTGAAAGGAGTCAACATGCCAGATGTTAATAAAGCAAAATAAAAATCCACTGTTAATTACTTTCAATTTAACCAGTGAAAAATTAGTCTCTATTTCTGGTTTGTAGACAATAAGAATGCAAGTACCAGTGAGATAATACTTGATTGTTTTAAATCACTGGTAGATGAGAAATTAGTCAAATAGGATTTTGGTAGTGACCCAGTCAGGAAGACAAGGCAACATAAAAAGGTTTGCTACTCTGTTTATTTTAATTTTGTTTCAGCATGGGCCACTAAGAATGAATTTATAGCCTTTCAATTAAAAAGGTCATTCTCCATTAAACAGCATACCATTGCCTCATTATAATCATAAAATTAGCAAGGAAAGACCGGCATGAGTAATACAGTAAAGCCACTTGGAGAAGGTGCTTCTAAATGGGAACAAAGAATTTGCATATAAGCTGTTTTAATCACAGTCTTCTGCTACTACAGCCTGGGGGTATGTTGCTGGTTCTATTTGGTAGAGCTCACAACTACTCAGGGCCATTCCACACATGCATTATAACACAAGTTAAACCTGGTTAAAAAAGGGTGGGTGGCGGCTAAATGACATTTAACTAAAATGCAGAAAGAATTGGGTTAAAGGCTGCAAAAATGTGTTTAAAAGTTCATCTTTAAACCCGGTTATATCATGAAAATATTGTTTTAGATTTGATAAATGTGAATGTAAAAGTTATGTGTGAGAATGAATGGAAGAATGGAAGAGTGAATGAGTGGAACTAATAATTTTGGAGACATCAATTCTAAAAGACCAAGGCTTGCAATGACTAACTACCTACTTGCTGGACTGTAATTAAAAGTTGCTAATGAGAACTGAAAAGGTAAACTCTGATAAGAACTGTGACAATGATTCTTTTAAATCAAGGAAATGTTTGCAACATTCCTTATGTTAAGAAGGAAGTCAACACAAGCCTTGTGTTTGTCAATACCAATCAACAAGAGTCAACATCTGGCCAGGAAACTGAGATGGAGTCATGATGGAAGACGTCTATCATTCATTTACAACTTCGAGACTACATCAGCAGAATATTCATATAAAAGACTCAATCTAATAATGCTCAAATTGTGACAGACATGAGGAGTCTGGTTCACCCACCATGATCTGCTCCATGGGAAAGAGAGAGATGGTGTATTTGGAAAGTGGCATATTTGCAAGGGAGCAGTCTGCTCACTTTGGGGCTTCTTTATAAAGGGAAGAGGAAGAAGTCCGCTTTTGGTGTCTTGGATTTTGTGCAAGGAGTCAGGTTCTGCTGTATGGAAAACAGATATCTGGTCCTTGGCATTGTGCTTAGGGAAAGGATGTATTTCGGCGTTTTGAAGTTTTGGCGTTATGGAAGTTTTGGAACTATGCGTTGGCAGGCTACAGGAAAGCAGGGTCTGGCCTAAGCAGGTGCTTCTCCAAGGAGGGAGAAAAGGATAGGATAATATTTGGATGCATGAGGAGGAATGCATGTACATGTATGTGACTGGTGATTGAAAACGTAATTCTCCTTTGTTTGTTTGCTAACCCATGTAATTGTGAATCCAATGTAGTTGCATAGAATCTATATGTCTGTATGTCTAATGTCATTCTTTGTATAAAAGTTTTGTAATCTGATATACCCTCTCACCCTGGAAATTGAAAAGTTATTCATGGCACTTTTTCCTGAGAAACACACATTTCTGCACTAATCAGAATAAATTATGAATGTTTCCCCTAAAAAGTGCCATGACCAAGCTTGATCCAACTCTTCCAGACAAATGACCTTGTATCTTATATGAAGAGCTTATATGGAGACACTTATACAAAGAACTTAAGAATAATGTACAAAGAAAAAAACATATACCGAGGCCTGAAAACATAGTTCAGAACAGGCAGATTAAAAATAGAATCCCTTTAAATTAAAGCATTATAGAGGTTTTTTTTTCAAGTTCTGTTTTTCAGTTAGGAAAACACAGTCTGTCCTTAGGGGACATTAATGAATTCAGCTAAGCGCAGGGTCCGTTTAAAAGGAAGAGACAATTGTGAGGAAAATGAAGTAAGATAATCCTCACAAAGAACAATGCAAGATTAAAGTGAACCTTGTGCTTGTGGTCACACGCTGTCTACTGACACCTACATTAACTGCCAGCAAACAATCTTCCATTCCTGGAGAACTCCTCTCTCCTTGAGCTACCTTGTAATAAGCATTCATCATGAAAATACCATTTCCAAAACCTGATACACCTGCCAGGTAGCTATTTCTGGTCTGCATTGATTACACCAGTAGTGTAAAAGACCCCAAAGTAGTAAAGGAAACTCTGCAGGCTTTGTCATGTGAATAAACCCATGACCAATGAAAAATTAAGATATTGTTACGATGAAACTACAAGACAATAGTGTGACAGAATATTAAAGAAGAAGATTATTTCTTCCTTAACTACAAATCCAGAATAGCCATAGTACAACTTTTGGGATGGCGTGAACTTGAAATCTTTATAAAGTCTGTTTCTTAAAAGTATATTTAAAAGTGCTTTCACAGACATCCAGAAATCGAAGATAGCAGCAAATTGAGTGTGGAGCAATGAAGGCATGTAGGAGAGAGGAAGCTGGGTTGTACCGTCTAGTCAAAAAGCACATTGTCAAAAAGTATGAGCATGACTGGGTTTTGAAAGCCTCCAGGGTTTGTCTAAACTTGAAATATGCCAATACATTGAAGGAAATTTGAGATAGATTGAAAAAGATTAAGTGACTGGGGTGATTGATTAAAATCTACACAGCAACTTATATAACTTGTTCATGATAACTGGGGGAAAAGTGGCAGACCTGATGTATATATTCATATCTACCTAAAACTGGTTGGAGGTTCTTCCATGAGTTTTATCTTACTGGGGTTAGTTGAGGAAATGCTGGTTGGTGCAATTATGTATGCCCACTTCAGCAGACATAGTAAATGTGAAAGATTTTGCTTTCTCAACACTAGAAAAAGCTTTTGGTAAACAACAGATTTAAAGAGAGAATGATTCTCAATGTTTATAGCGATATGCACTGTTTGGTTGAAAAGTGAAATCTTTTTACATATAATACATATACTATGAAATCTATGATCATTTGTGTAATAACATGCTGAGAAGATTTTAAAATCCCATTCCACATAATAATAATAAATAACTGAAGCCCACATATTGGTTTGAATCTTTCCATAGAATCCAATATTCGGGAGGGGGGAGGGACCTATTTCAAGATGGAATCATTAAATTACTAGTGTATTTAACCATAGAAATGGCATTCTGAGTTTGTATAAAATTGAATTAAATAAATACAAACTAAATCCATGGGCTTTTGAACACCTGGTTTTGGATCACTATAAAGATTTTGTAGGAGCATGAGATTTCTGTTCTTTAAGTCAATTCTTTAAACACAATATGAGAAGTCATTTAGCTATCTAGAAGTTCTCTAATTTTGTAAATTTACATTCCAAGACCATCAGTCTTGACCTCACCATTCAGTCAGCCTCGCGCTCTTTCCGCTTTCCATTCTGATTTTAGCAAAATCCAACCTGAGGAAGAGATCTTGAGATCTCTAAAACTAACACACAACTTGACATAATGAAGATATTACATTAATATGGGTCACGGAATAAGATACCCCCATCAAAACATCTGCAGACATTTTCTATTTGATTGACATTGAATAAGTACAATGAACTCTTGATATCCCCTGGGATTTGGTTGCAGTCCCATTATATACAGTTGCATGGTAAAACAGTGTCCTATATATAAAACAGCAAAACCAAGGTTTTCCTATTGTATTAAAAAATATTCAAGATGTGGGTGGTTGAATCTCTGGATGCAGAGGAATGACTATACCCTTTTTGTTGAAGTCTATATATTGTAGCTGCCTGGATGGACACTAAGTGCTATATTTCTTAGGCCCCTTCCACACAGCTGAATAAAATCCCACATTTTCTTTGAATAGATGGCAGTGTGGACTCAGATAACCCAGTTCAAAGCAGATATTGTGAGATTTTCTGCCTTGATATTCTTGGTTATATAACTATGTGGAAGGGCCTCAGAGAACCTGAAACATGGAATGTACACCGGTGCTCAATGTATACTTCGGAAACATCTAAAGGTAATTACATCTTCTTCCCAGGCTATCAAAGACTTTTTGGGTGATATCGCATTTATCTTTATTTTGTAGGAATGCAAGGTTCCGAAATCTTTTTATATATAGGCTGCATCAACAAGACATATTACTTCAGAAAATACTCTTATGACAAAAGGAAATATACCAGAATGATTAAATTAAGAAAAAGTATGTATGAATGCATGATTCAGACCACACAATTATAGTGCTATATTTTACTTTAACTGCCATGGCAACATCCCATGGATCATAGGATCTGTAGTTTTATTTATTTATTTGTTCAGTCTTATATTCCGCCCTTCCCGACCGGCTCAGGGCGGTTTACACAGACATTAAAACACTGCGAGGCAGTGGTACATCATAAAAACAACCAACACACGAAATAAAAGTTGCAAACAGTGCAACGGCAGTATAGTGGACAATTACATTTCCAGGGGCTTCAATCGAAGGCACGCCTGAACAGCACAGTTTTACAAGCCCTCCGAAAAGTTAAAGGAGAAGCATTCAGAATTTGTAGACAAGGAGTTCTAGTCCCTCCCCAAAACTACAAATCCAAGCATTCTATAGAAGTCAGGACAATTAAAAAGGAATATAGTAGTACAATTGCATGGCATAACTTGACCCCAAGTTGGTATGACATGATATAAAGACTCTGTAATTCATATTTTGTCATTTGAATGCTCTGTAAATGACTCAAAATAAATGGGGGAGGGAGAATTTAGAATGTATCAAGTTTTGTTTATGTAAAAAAAACCCATTTTATTTTGGAAATCCACATGATATTTTGTTTATCTGTTCGTATTTATGGGAACTCCAGGCATTGCTGTGAATTTTTAATTCCTTCTTCTTATATCAGTTTTTAAACAATTTCGTTTCAGGGGTGACTTGAAAAACTGCAAGTCGCTTCTGGCATGTGAGAATTGGCCATCTACAAGGACGTTGCCCAAGGGAAACCCGGATGTTTACCACCCTGTGGAAGGCTTCTCTCATGTCCTCATATGAGAAGCTGGAGGTGACAGATGGGAGCTCACCCCACTCCCCGATTCGAACCGTTGACCTTTCGGTCAACAGTCCTGCCAGCACAAGGGTTTAATCCATCGCACCACCAGGGGCTCCTTCAGTTTAAATAAACACAGTAGTTCCCAAAATGAAATATACCTCCACTTTACTATTTGTTTGTATTATTTAAATGGTCACTATAAGTAAAAACAGTGATTTTTTCCAGGTCACAGGCTACATCTACACTGACCACTTAGATTGATCTAGAGACAGATTATCCTTATGGTGACCAAACACTAAACTATCCATAGTAATGCAGGTCAAGGCCACCTTAGTAGGGTCATGCTCTATGTTACCCAAAGTTTCAGAGGAAACTTTGGGTAATGTGGGGAAAGGATGTGTTAAGATAGTTCAGAATTCCCTGTGGGAACAATTGAGCTCGTTGCAAAACAGAGTTGGCTGTAACTATCCCCACTTCCACCCCATGTTTCCCGGGTTCAGGCAGTCGAGAGACACAGGATGGCAGACCGTTTGTCCGTCCATCCATCCCCTCATCCCCACTTTGGCATATCTGGGTGGTTTTGGAGTGTGAATATGGTTTGATGCCATTGAGCAACCACGCTAACTCCCCCCATATATTCCAGCTATGAATATAGTTTGGTAGTGGCCGGCCACCCTTCCTGACTACCCTCCCTGCCTTCCAGCCATGGCACAGGCCCTATAGGCCTGCTGTTGTGTACAGTGATGTGAGCTGAGGCAATGAGTTTGTATCTGGGAAGAGGGGGAATCTCCCTTTAAACAAAATTACTACACACATATGAAGTTTATAACTGAATTGTCAAATGTTGAAACTTTCAAAGCATGCATTTTAAAACTTTAATGTTCACTCAAATATTGAACTGAGCCAGTGGCAGGTTCTTTTTGGAACCACAGGTTTGAAGTTTATTTCTCCAGAGGCCAGTTGCCACTGCAACCTCACCTATATGGGGAAGTTTGACTAGGTTTTTGTTAACAGTGGCAATTCCGATGATTCCTTTTAGGTTGTACATTCATTTTAATAAGTAATGGAAAATGAAATGAATTAGCTCCATTTGTCCAATTCCTTAAAACTGAATAGGGATTCAAATGAATTAATTCTGAACAAGAAATCTACAAGTTATTCATTTGTGTGATTAATTTTACATTAGCTTCTGTTGGAATGAAAAATTGCATCATACTGAAACAAATCTGTACAGGTCACATAAAGGGGGTAAGAGAGAATGCAGTGAAATTAACAGATATTTATTGGGATCTATAATATGAGGCTCCTCTGTCTTAACTGAAATGTGGCATGCTACTACTATATAAAACACAGAAATTACAAAAAGAATTTGCTCCTGAGTTTCCAATTTAAATAAATTTCATGTTTTCCAACTTATCTGAAACTGGGCAGATCTGGTACCTTGGGAAAAAGAGGAAATGATTGAAAACTTTGTGCCATTCCCAGGAAAAGCACCAACATTAGTGTTGTAGAAGCCCAATTGGGAAGGAAAAACTGGATACAATAGATGATCTTTAAAAAAGCAAAACAATGAAGAGTAAAATTACTGAATGAAAACAAATGGAGAAATTATTGTTCTTCCTATCCTTCTTAAAGACAGATATCTCTGTGCACATTGCTTTCAGAAGTTATTGGTATACCAATTAAGGAAGGAGATGTGTTCCTGAGGATTACTTCTTTAAATTTCATATGAGAGGTAATTTTTTTTGAAAGAATAGAGATAGGTTATGGCAATACACACACAAAAATGAAGAGCTTGGCATATTTCAACAAACTTTTATCCAAAATTCTCAATATAGATATGTGAAATAAACAACTTGGTCAACAAGCCTACCATAAGTTTTTTTTAAAAGGGCATTTTGAAGCTTCTAGAAATCTAGATCTTAAATGTGTTACTCTGAAGCAAATGCATATATGTTTCTCAGAGGAGCTTACTTCCAAGCAAACTCTGTTTTGGATAATAACATAATGGGATTTCCTGAGGTAAAACAAGAAACAGGAAGTGAATGCTCTCCAGGTTCCTCCCTTAACTGCCCAGCTAAAATGGAGTTTCTTACTGTTCTCATGGAGCTCTCTTTTGCAAATCCAGAAGAGATCATCTGGGCCTAAGATAGGCGGATAGAAAAGTGATCTGCTTCACATTCTAGAGCAGGGCTTCTTAAACTTTTTTTCTGCTTGCAATCCTTTAAACCCTTGTGCCAGCAAGACTGAAGACCAAAAGGGTCGCAGGTTTGAATCTGGGGAGAGCGTGGATGAGCTCCCTCTGTCAGCTCAGGATCCCCATGCAGGGGCATGAGAGAAGCCTCCCACAAGGATGGCAAAACATCAAAAAACATCCAGGCATCCCCTGGGCAATGTCCTTGCAGACGGCCAATTCTCTCACACCAGAAGCGACCTGCAGTTGCTCAAGTCCCTCCTGACACGAAAATAAATAATTACATGACCCGAGGTATATAAGTATATAAAATAAGCATAAAAATCAAACACTTACTGAAAATGAGCCAGCAATTACAAGACTTGCTAAATAAGCTGATTTTCCTGTCCTTCTTAAAGACTACAGCTGAAACATGACACCACCACTTGTTATTGTTAACAGATTTGTGTAAATGTGTGGTGTTCAGAAACCTTTCACTGCTGCCAAAGGTTTCACGACCCATTTGGGGTCAGGACCCACAGTTCGAGAAGCAGTGTCCTAGACCAGGACTGAACAAGTATATGAGGGGATAGTTTGCACACCTTGAGACTATAATGTGATTCTCAGGGCATCCTAGAAGTTATGCTAAGCCACAGCCAACCGCCATTTGGGCTGATGGTGGGGGTGGGAGATAGGAAGGCTCTGGGCCATGAACCACCACATTCATCCTTTATTTGGATCATTTTGGCAAAATTTCAAGCTGGAATGGATGAGAAATTTAGCAGGACTTTTGTTGTACAGGTTTGAGGGTTTGCCGAGGGACTTTGGGCTTAAGGTCTACATGCAGGTTATGCAGCACACTTTTGTCACACCTGTCCTAGAAGGCAAATCAGACCACTTCATAGGGAACGTGAAGTGGAGTATAGTCTTTTGAGGACCAGAGGTGGGTTGCAATCTCTGTACGTGTAGAAATTATCTCCCCCTCTTCCGGATGAGGCTAACAGATGAATTAGAAATAGGGCAATGGGCCTGGAGATATTTTAGGATATATAAGATTAACTTGCTCTACATACAAACATAGGCAAGTGGTGCTTGGAATATTCATTTGAGGCAAACACAAATGACATCTTTGGTAGGACATTGAGATTTCAAAGCATGCCACGCTGAAAGTATTAATTGTATTTATTGGTATTTTCATGAAGGCAGCAGAAAGCATCTATAAATAGTCTAGAGTTTCTCCCCTCTATTTGTTTTATGAAGTGGAGTTTAGAAACATCATCAACATACCTTTTTATTAGACATAATGGATTGCCAGAGTTACAAGGATGTACAATAAACCTGTTTAAATATTCACTTCTCAGCCATACATTACTGCAAAATTGCTGCAGATTTCACTCATGAATCCAACGACTTGGCTATGTGCTCCTTTTCCATTTGTTGTTTATTGGAAGAACACAGGAGTTGTACGGTGGTGGTGCTGAAACCAGTGGGCGGGGGGAGGAATCTTTAAATGGTTTTTTTTGCTAAATGCAGCAATCCATTATGCATAATAATAAAAGAGTGCATTGGTAATATTTCAAAATCCCACTCAATAAGCAAACAGAAAAAGGAAATTCTAAATCCTTAATGCATTTAGTGATTGTTACTTATGCCTTTTACTTTATAACTGCTGGGAAATAAATCTATTACTATATTCTTCGAACTGCTGTAAAAATTTATGTAATGGCAACTGTATTAGTCCCATGCCGTATACAGCACACTGTCTTTGTATCAGCCCCCTAAGCTATCTTCATTTAATCACTGATGATACCTAGAGGCCTATGGCAATAAGGACACACAAAATTGTAATATACAGACATTCCTTTATAGCTTATTTTGCTGTGCTGTCAAAATACTACTTAGTTTTAAATGAAGCCAAGGTTCCACATCATGTAGCTAATAGACTATACAGGTTTTGCTTAAATGCTAGTTTAAAATGTAAATATTGCATAGATATTTCATTGTCAACTCATCTCCTTATTTTAAATAATTACAGATTTGGGATTGTGGAAGAATTTCACTGATACTGTATTCCAAACAATTCTTCCCTTCAGGAGCAATCACACTGTATCTTAACAAGATGCAATAACTGAATATAAATATAACAAGTAAAAGAATTGTATTAAGAAGAACGTTTGTTAGAATGGGATGTATTTCATTGACTGACATTCAATTTTGGCAAGGAGAAAAGTCACATAGACTTAATTAAAGAGCTATTTTAGGGCTTCTCTTGAAAGTATTGGACTGGTGGTTGCAACTATGCTACAGCAATGCTCTGCCTGTGCCTGCTGCTTTATATAGCCAATTCCAATAAAATTCCAGACCCAAGCTTTAAAAAATGTTACTTTCTGGACATGAGCTTCGAGAATGACCCATAAGCCTGACCATGGGTCATATTGGTTTGGAAACTGCAACATTCCCAAGAATGTTTCATTCTTACATCCCAGTTCTATTTAAAGTAACCCAACATGTACCTCTCCATGGCTTTCATGAAAGAGTTTGGATAAAGCCATGAATATGCAGATAAAATCAAAACAAAAAGCACTGGACACCCTCAATAATTCAGGAAGCCTTTTCTTTCTTTCTGGATAAACCCAGATATATTTTATCGGAACAGCACCATGCAAACATACATTACATAAGTTTATATAATGTTCATGAATTTATTGTACATTACAATTTACATCATTTGATTTTACTTCTCAAAGATGTGAGATAGTCATTATGGTACTTTCAGCATTGCATTCTAATTTGTCATGAGCTCAAAACATACTATTAATTTTATACTTCCATGTATTTGAGCCAATCCAACACAATTAATGTGCAGCTGTCTTGTTGAGAAAAATGTTTTATTTGGACCTATTGAACCTGGGTGGGTTGCAATCTACATGGGTGACAAATATCTAAACTGATGTTACTCCAGGTATCCCAATATGGTCAGACTAAATGAATGATAGATTAAACTTGAGGAACACTACAGATGAAACAGATCTGTAGGGAAATGTGTTTACTTGGTTTTTCTGGCATTTCCTCACAGTCATTTAGCTTCTGCCCAATTAAAGGATCCCTCAATATATGTACTGTAGATCTTTTTTAATGTACTAGGCCTCTTCAGACAAAGATAGAAGC